>JAOTON010000217.1:0-169335 GCA_034440635.1 Lepas anatifera | reverse complement strand
TATGACCTTGAGTTTTATGCCAAATTTAGGGTGCAAAGTTTAAAAAATAATTTAGAGCCCTAAATTTAAAGCTATTTCTTTCCAAATTTTTGTGTGAACTACAAATTTCCCTGATGTAAAAGGGTGCAAGTTTGAAGAGTCTAGATGAATTAGCAAAAAATAGAAAAATAAAAGTTAAAAATCACATAATGCAAAATTCTGGGCAAAATTTTGAAAATTTCAAAAATTGACAACCGTGGTGCTTATTCATTTGGAAGTGCCTTCTATCCACAAAAGTTTTAGGTCTCTGATACCAGCGCTCAGAACAGACAACAACAACAACAACAACCTCGGCCTGCGGCCTCGGCAGGTGCCGCTCTGGCGCAGGAGAAGCCGGTGACAATGTACGTTAGCCAAACAGTTCGATTGACAGGCGAGTGTTTTCAGCAGTTTGATACTTATAACAACGCAATGTTGGAGTTTTAGGTTTTGTGTTCTCATTATGGCTCCATTCAATCCCCTGTCTAGGCCCATGTTTTCCCTAAATAAGCATGTCTCTGCATACTGCACCACGCCTGCCCTCTGTTCATATCATCAAAGAAATAAACACACGCATAATGTTTGTTTTGTTAAGCAAAGACTGGGCATGACGAGAAGAAAGGAGATACAATATAAAATATGATGGGGTTTCCGACGGTATTTCACCTATACCTGCAGATTTTCACCCAATTCAGCCTATTTGTTACCGAATTATGCCCCAGCTCGAGACCTCAGCCCCACCACCGAACTGATGTCCTGGATCCGCCTATGTTCGAGCTCCTTACCCCACCCCCTTACATATGTCCTGGATCTGCCTATGCTCGAACTCAGATACCTGCAGATTTTCACCCAATTCAGCCTATTTGTTACCGAATTATGCCCCAGCTCGAGACCTCAGCCCCACCACCGAACTGATGTCCTGGATCCGCCTATGTTCGAGCTCCTTACCCCACCCCCTTACATATGTCCTGGATCTGCCTATGCTCGAACTCAGTAGCCCCACCTCTATACTGCCCTAGATCCGCCTATGCTTGAACTCCTTAGCCACTACCCCTACTGATGTCCTGGATCCGCCTATGCTCGAGCTCCCGAGCCCCACCCACGTACTGATGTCCTGAATCCGCTTATGCTCGAGCTCCTTAGCCCCACCCCCGTACTGATGTCCTGGATTCGCTTATGTTTTAACTCTTAAGCCCCTACCTGTTTTAACTCTTTAGCCCCTTGAGGTCCTGGATCCGCTTATGCTCGAGCTCCTTCGCCCCACCCCCGTACTGATGTCTTTGATCCGCCTATACTCGAGCCCCTTAGCCCCGGCCCCGTACTGATGTCCTGGATCCGCCTCTGCTCGAGCTCCTTAGCCCGACACCCATACTGATGTCCTGGATCCGCCTATGCTCGAGCTCCTTAGCCCCATCTCCGTACAGATGTCCTGGATCCGCCTATGCTGGATCTCCCTAGCCCCATCGCCGTACCAATATGCTGGATCCGCCTATGCTCAAACCCCTTAGCCTCTAACCCCGTACTGATATCCTGGCTCCGCTTATGCTCGAGCTCCTTAGCCCCACCCCCGTACTGATGTCCTGGATCCGCCTATACCCGAACTCTTTAGCCCCTACCCCTCTGCTGATGTCCTGGATCCGCTTATGATTGAGCTCCTTAGCCCTACCTCTGTACTGATGTCCTTTATCTGCCTATACTCGAACCCGTTAGCCCCACCCCCGTACTGATGCCCTGGATCCGCCTCTGCTCGAGCTCCTTAGCCCCACACCCATACTGATGTCCTGGATCCGCCTATACTCCAGCTCTTTAGCCCCACCCCCGTACAAATGTCCTGGATCCACCTATGCTCGATCTCTTTAGCCCCACCCCCGTACTGATGTCCTGGATCCGCCTTTACTCAGGCTCCGGAGCCACACCCCTGCACTGATGTCCTGGATCCGCCTATGCTCGAGCTCCTTAGCCCCACCCCCGAACTGATGTCCTGGATCTGCCTATGCTCGAACTCCGTAGCCCTACCTCCGTACTGCCCTGGATTCGCCTATACTCAAAATCTTTATTCCCTACCACCCTACTAATGTCCTGGATCCGCCTATGCTGGAACGCCCGAGCCCCACCACCGTACTGATGTCCTGGATCCGCCTATGCTCGAGCTCCTTAGCCCCACCCCCGTACTGAGGCCTGGATCCGCCTTTGCTGGAGCTCCTTAGCCCCGGCCCCGTACTGATGTCCTGGATCCGCCTCTGCTCGAGCTCCTTAGCCCGACACCCATACTGATGTCCTGGATCCGCCTATGCTCGAACTACTTAGCCCCCACCCCCTACTGATGTCCTGGATCCGACTATGCTCGAGCTCCCGAGCCCCATCCCCGTACTGATCAGCTGAATCCGCTTATGCTCGAGCTTCTTAGCCCCACCGCCGTACTGATGTCCTAGATCCACCTCTGCTCGAGCTCCTTTGCCCCATCCCCGTACTAATATCCTGGATCCGCCTATGCTCGAACTCCGTAGCCCCTACCCCCCCTACTGATGTCCTGGATCCGCCTATGCTGGAACCCCCGAGTCTCACCCCGTACTGATGTCCTGATTCCGCTAATGCTCAGCTGCTTAGCCCCATCCCCGTACTAATGTCCTGGATCCGCCTATGCTCTAACTCCCTAGCCCGACCCTCGTACCGATGTCCTGGATCCGCCTATGCTCTAACTCCCTAGCCCCACCCTCGTACTGATGTCCTGGGTCCGCCTATGCTCGAACTCTTTAGCCCTTACCCCCATGCTGATGTCCTGGATCCGCTTATGCTCGATCTCCTTATCCCACACCAGTAACGCCCCACCTCCGTGCCCCCCGCCCCCGAAACGACATAGGCGGATACAAGGGGAAAGGGGACAGGTGCCCCCCATAGAATCTTAGCGCCCCCTGAAATTGTCCCGGAAACCCTGGAAACTGGAAAGTTCGATGGCACCCCCCTGAAATGTCGTTTTCCCCGAGATGCAGGTATCGGGGTCTACTGATAGGTTTTAACGCCTACTTGATAGGTTTTTCCGGCCAAAAGTGGCGTCCCTGGTGTAGATAGCGCCCACCAGGAAGTTTCCCCTTCCACCTCGCCCCCGATAGGCAATCCTGGATCCGCGTATGGGAAGCGACATTTCAGGGAGCGTCATTCGCCTTGAGAGGCGTGTCTTTACAATTTCAGAGGGCGCCGATGGTCGATTGGGGGTTGGGAGAGGGGATGGGGAGAAGGGTGGGGGGGGGCACCTAGCCTACTTATTCCCTGGATCCACCCATGGTCCAAAAACAGAAACATAATACTCTTATTGTAAACTCAGACTTTTACGGTACTCTAATTACTTGTGATGCATTATGGGTATTGTTGGGTACTTTTTTACCAGACCATAAATAAACAGAAACGGCCGCGCCGATCGCCGGCGTTGCCGCGGCGTGGACGCAGGGGTGACGCGTGGTGATTTGCTACAACGATGCGTGGAGGAACGGCATGTTAGTAAAGGTAACTTGGTGTTTCATTGATATATATGCAGATGGAATGTCGACATATGTCTCTTACCTAGCTGCATGCAAAATTTCATTTCCCTCCAATGACTCTAACCACCCTAAACCCCGGTGTGAAGCAAAAATGAACTGATAAAATTACCACTTTGAAATGCATTTTACGGCTTATAGCGCGGAAGCCGTAAGAGATAAGTGGGGGGTATCAGCGAGAGAAATGACGGCAACGAAGTTTTCTATCCAGCCGTGTTAAGTTCAATACCGTAGCTATCATGGTCTGGAAACCAGGGGGCTGAGAATAAAAATTTTAAAAACTTATATTTTATTTTTGCCTATAAAATAAAAAGTTTCAGCCTGAAAGTTTTTATCTCTAAATATATAATAAAGGAGGCTATTTTCTCTTATTATCTGAAATGGGAACTAATTTTTATCAATTAGATCGGAAGATATAAGGGTTTGAATGATATTTTGGGAAATGCAGACCTTCACGGAATGGGCCAAAAAGGACCCTTAAATTTCCGTTTTTGTTTTGTTTCTGTGTTTGTGCAGTACTGCACAAACCGGCCTTTAAGTTGATATTTGACTCAGAACCTGAAGTGCTGTAGCTTCAGATATTTCGAGCCTGTAGTTAAGACCATGAGTTTTATGCCAAATTTAGGGTGCAAAGTTTAAAAGCTAATTTAGAGCCTTAAATTTAAAGCTTTTTCTTTCCAACTTTTTGTGTGAACTACAAATTTCCCTGATGTAAAAGGGTGCAAGTTTGAAGAGTCTAGATGAATTTGCAAAAAATAGAAAAATAAAAGTTAAAAATCACATAATGCAAAATTCTGGGCAAAATTTTGAAAATTTTGAAAATTGACAACCGTGGTGCTTATTCATTTGGAAGTGCCTTCTATCCACAAAAGTTTTAGGTCTCTGATACCAGCACTCAGAACAGACAACAACAACAACAACAACAACAGACAACCACGACGAGACCGGAAAAACTGTCAGAATAGAAGCCGTTTCTTACTTCGTTCGTCACCGGCTTCTGACAGACAACGACGACGACGAGACCGGAAAAACTGTCAGAATAGAAGCCGTTTCTTACTTCCTTCGTCACCGGCTTCTGACGGACAACAGAGAACAAAAAACTGTCAGTATAGAAGCCGTTTCTCACTTCGTTCGTCACCGGCTTCTGACAAAAACAACAACAGACAGACACGACGAGACCGGAAAAACTGTCAGAATAGAAGCCGTTTCTTACTTCGTTCGTCACCGGCTTCTGACGGACAACAGAGAACAAAAAACTGTCAGTATAGAAGCCGTTTCTCACTTCGTTCGTCACCGGCTTCTGACAAAAACAACAACAGACAGACACGACGAGACCGGAAAAACTGTCAGAATAGAAGCCGTTTCTTACTTCGTTCGTCACCGGCTTCTGACCTCGGCCTGCGGCCTGGGCTAACGCCCCACCGGCGCAGGAGAGCCGCATGACAATGTGCCGAAAGCAAACCATATTTCGTTCTTAATGTATCTCTTCATAAGCCTGCAAGTCAGTTTTATCATTCTTTTCTTTGAAATAACCAATAAAGAGTACGTGGTCACCCCCGGATTCGAACCGGACCTACCTGATCAAGAGACAGGGCCTCTAACCACTAGACCACCGTGCCATACCACTCACCCTCCCACTAGCTGAACAGCTGTGACCCGTCAGGAGGTCACTGGCTAGTGCAACTCCGCCGAATATGCCGGGCCGCTGGCGCCGGGTGCTGTGCTTGTCCCGAAAAGGCACGATATAAAGGTGCTTCTAGAAGACGAACCAAGCATTCTTTTGGGCTGAAATTAGTTGTATCGTCGAGCTAGGATCGTAAGCTAGCTTCATGCCAAATTACTTCCACTTCCATCCATTTTAAGGACTTGAAACCATGGTGAGAAGCAAAGGTGGTCCGAGAACTTTAGCATCTTGTAATATATTTTGGACTAATTACTCGAAAGCCATTAGAGATAGGTGGGTAGTATAAGTGAGCGAAATGACCGCAAGTAACTTTCCTCTTCAGCCATGTCAGTTCTGAGTTTGTGAGTGACATGAGCTTGGAACCAGGAAGATGCAAATAAAAAGTTTTTTGACTCAATTTCTATTTATGCCTATAAAACAAAGAATTTCACATTCACAACTTCCATCTCCAAATATTATCAGGCGGGAAGCAATGTTCTTTCATTATTTGAAATGAAAACCCAAATCGGTCAATTAGATTGTGAGATATTAACGTTGAAATGAAATGAACCAAAATTCAGTCTTCCGGAAGAACTGTAAAAAGTAGGTCAAAATTTTGCGTTTTGCACTCAAAACTATGCCTAAGCACTACAAAATTTTCCTAGCTACCCCTAGGTAACTGCCTTTCAGCTAACTGAGGCCTGTCTTCTGACATTTCGAGCGCACAAGTCGGCCATCAACTTTTAGCAGGTTTTTTGCTCGCATGAGAAAAGCCGCGTTTTCGCGCAATAAATATTGTCGGATCAGCTCAATTCGTTTTCCCTAGCTGGCCCTTGTTATCTTTCGAAAAGGACATAAGTTTCAAGTTCGTAGGTTAAGAAGTAAAAATTAGAAAAATATAAAACAGAAAAAGTTTGAGCCAAAATTTCCCAAAAACTATTTTGGATTTCGACTCGGGGCTTCAGTTTGGGTGTCTGGAGCAGAAGGGCTATCACCCTACAAAATTCCAGAGCTCTGACATCAATTCTCAGGACGGACAGATGCCAACAACAGACCACGACGAGACCCGTCTGAGCGGCCAGAATAGAGCCGCTTGAGAAATCTCAATGCGCTTCGCTCCATGGATTTCGTCATGCGGCTCTGACAACAGACCTCGGCCTGCAGCCTCGGCTAACGCCGTTTTGGCGCAGGAGAACCACATGACAATGTGCTGAAATCAAACCATATTTCGTTCTCAATGTATCTTCATAAGCGTGTAAGTCAATTTTATCTTTATTTTCTTTGAAATAACTAATAAAGAGCACATCGTCACCCCCGCATTCGAACCGGTCACCCCTGATCAAGAGACAGTGCCTCTAACCACTAGACCACCGTGCCATAGTTTTCACCCTCCCACTAGCCGAACACCTGTGACCCGTCAGGAGGTCACTGGCCGGTACCACTCAGCCGAATATGACGGGACGCTGGAGCCGGGTGCTGTGTTTGTCCGGAAAAGGAACGATAAAAGGTGCTTCTAGAAGACGAACCAAACATTATTTTGGGCTGAAATTACTTGTATCGTCGAGCTAGGATCCTAAGCTAGCTTCATACCAAATTTCATCCACTTCCATTCATTTTAAGGACTTGAAACCATGGTGAGAAGCAAAGATAATCCGAGAAAATTACCACCTTGTAAAACATTCTCCGATTAATTACTTGAAAGTCGTTAGAGATAGGTGGATAGTATAAGTGAGTGAAATGACCGCAAGGAACTTTCCTATCCAGCCATGTCACTTCTGAGTTTGCGAGTGACATGAGCTCGGAACCAGGAAGTTGCAAATATAAAGTTTTTTTACTCAAATTTTAGTTATGGCTATAAAACAAAGAATTTCAATATCGCAATTTCCATCTCCAAATATTATGAGGCGGAAGCCATGCTCTTTTGTTATCTGAAATGGAAACTCACATCCGTCAATTAGATTGCGAGATATTAACGTAGGAATGAAATGAGCAAAAATGCAGTCTTTCGGGAAAACGGAAAAAACTAGGCCAAAATTTTAGGTTTTGCACTCAAAACTATGTCTAAGCACAAGAAAATTGACCTAGCTACCCCTAGGTAACTGCCTTTCAGCTAACTGAAGCGTGCCTTCTGATATTTCGAGCGTCCAAGTCGGCCATCCACTTTAAGTAGGTTTTTTACTCGCGTGAGAAATACCGCGTTTTCGCGCAATAAATATTGTCGGACCAGCTCAATTTTTATTCCGTAGCTGGCCCTTATCACCTATTGAAAAGGACATAAATTTCAAGCTCGTAGCTTAAGGAATAAAAATTAGAAAAATATAAAACAGAAAAAGTTTGTGCCAAAATTTTTCAAAAACTATTTTAGATTTCGACTCGGGGCTTTAGTTTGGGAGTCTGGCGTAGGAGGGTTATCACCCTACAAAATTGCAGAGCTCTGGCATCAATTCTCAGGCGGGACAGACAACAACAGACAGACAGACCACGACGAGACCGGTAAAGCGGCCAGATTAGAACCACTCTGAGAAATACTATTACGCTGCGCTCCATGCATTTCGTCATGTGGTTCTGACCACGACGAGACCCGTCTGAGCGGCCAGAATAGAGCCGCTTGAGAAATCTCAATGCGCTTCGCTCCATGGATTTCGTCATGCGGCTCTGACAGACCACGACGAGACCCGTCTGAGCGGCCAGAATAGAGCCGCTTGAGAAATCTCAATGCGCTTCGCTCCATGGATTTCGTCATGCGGCTCTGACAACGACGACGAGACCGGAAAAACTGTCAGAATAGAAGCCGTTTCTTACTTCGTTCGTCACCGGCTTCTGACAACCTCGGCCTGCGGCCTCGGCAAGTGCCGCTCCGGCGCAGGAGAAGCCGGTGACAATGCATGTTAGGCAAACAGTTCGATTGACAGGCCAGTATTTTCAGCAGTATGATACTTATCCCAACGCAATGTTGGGACTTTAGGTCTTGTTTTCTCATTATGAGTCCATTTAATCCCCTGTGTAAGCCCATGTTCTCCTAAATTAGCATGTCTCTGCACACTGTGCCACGTTTGCCCTCTGTTAATGTCATCACAAAAATAAACAACACACGTATAATGTTTGTTTTGTTAAGTAAAGACTGGGCATGACCAGAAGAAAGGAGATACAATATAAAATATGATGGGTTTGCCGACCGTAATTCACCTATACCTGCAGATTTTCACCCAATTCAGCCAATTTGTTAACGAGTTAGCTTCGGTTACCCTAAGTCCCAGTCCGCATGCGCAGTAACGTCTGCAGTGATTGAGAGCAAAGGTACCGTTATAGTTGACTGAAGCATGTCAATATGCCGTTTGTTTGTCTCCTGGTCTAAATGATCCCTTATAGCCTATTATTCCTTAGAATTCCTACTGCACATGCGCATAATAGTGCAGCGTCATAATGCCATCAATTAGGATTAGCAGATGATATTCTGCTTTTACTCGCAAAAATTTGAGCGAAATCGGTCTATTGGCTCCCGAGATAGCCTCCATGACCATAAGTTCTAATGCGCATGCGCACTAACTTTTGTTGTTACCAAGGGTGACAAAACATTCATGCTAACTTTAAGCACGTTGGCTTTCCCTCTGTTCAGATCCTCCTCTGAAATATCCTAGCCTTTCAGGCTTATCTTCATAATTTCTTCTGCGCATGCGCAGAGCAGTGCAGCTTCAATGGCATTTTTACTTATATTTCGTGCTATTCTTTTGTTCACAAAATTTCAAAAAAATCGACCCGTAGGTTGCTGAGATAGCCTCTGTTACCATTAAATCCAGTGCGCATGCGCAGTGACCTTTTGTTTGCCTGAATACCACATTCGAAATCTGCATGGTCGATTGCCTCTCATTGACATTGTTCGGTAATTTGGTACTGAGTACAACGAAATTTTCAATCTTTCATATGCTTATATACATACATGGTGGCTATTCAAATGGTGGTTGATACAATGGGCGGAGCTAGGGCTGAACTCCCCCCAATGTCAGAATATCTATGGTTAATACAAAGACAGAAGCTGTTCCGTGTCAATGGCGTGGAAGGCTCCAGTCCCGTACCAGCCCCCATCCTCACTGCTCCCCCGTCCGGAAATGTCTCCCAGGAGCTATCTCAGCACGCCTCTGGACCCTGCTACCGTTGCCCAGATGCCTGAGGGCATCATTGCTCACTTCCTCCGATCTCTAAACACGCCTCGGCACCCTCTGCCCTCTAGTCAGGTTCCCGTCCGCCCCGACCCGCTAGCCACCCGCTGTATACACTCGGCTAGAAATGTTATGCCTTTCTTGCACGCATTTACCGGCTGCAGCCTACTGCCGCAGCACAGAAGGCCCATGCAAGAAGGGCAGAATGACGTCACTACTGCTGCGGGAAAAACGGGACCGAAGTATTTTGCCCCTCAGCGGCGAACTAGTCGTCGGAGCGTCATGAAGCAAAAACGGCAGAGCTCATAATTTCCCATACTACAAGTATGGAGAGAGCCATATATCTCACTTGAGTATAAAGGCACTTTATCACGTGATGAATATATTACAACGTATGAAAACCGCATCAAATTCAGTCTTTATCATCATATAGCTCAAAACCTATGGGAGACGCGCGGGTATGGTCAGGCAGACGGTTGTAAAACTTGAGCCGGGCTTTTTTTTGGTACCAATTTCGAGAAGAAAATTTGGAAATATATAGTCATAAATTCCCAAAAAACAAACAAATATTGTATTTTTTTGCAGAAAAATATTTCCCATTAACTCAGAAATTTGAGTTTAGAATATGTTGTTGTAATGACAATACCCATCTCAACAAATAAAACTGCGTTCAAAAATGTCCAGAATTTTGAAAGTTATACGGTTTTAAAGTTTTAGGCCATAATTGCAATGTTTTGGAAAAACGGCCAAAACTGACCTTCAAAATTATGCTTTTGGTTCAGTTTAGTGTCTATGCAGTAATGCACAGTCCATTCTGTCTGTAAAAATCCAGTTTGGAACACCTAGCATCATATCTTCAGATATTTCGAGCTTATAACTTTGGTAATGCATTTCACTACAAGTTGGAGGTAAAAGTTTCAAAAAATCATTATGGAAGTACAAATTTGGATTTTTTACTTCAAACTTTGAGCAACAACTAGTAATTGATTGTGTGTAAAAGAGTGTAAGTTTGAGAGCTGTAGACTAAAAATAGAAAAATGGAAAAATAAAAGTTTAGAAAAATATAATCCAAAATTTTTGAAAAGTTTTTGCAAAATTCTAAAATCTGCAGCCGTCGGGATTTTTTATGGGTTCCTGCCTTTCATCCCTGCAAGTTTCAAGTATCTGATACCAGTCCTCAGAACAGACAACAACTACTACTACCTCGGCCTGCGGCCTCGGCAGGTGCCGCTCTGGCGCAGGAGAAGCCGGTGACAATGTACGTTAGCCAAACAGTTCGATTTAAAGGCGAGTTTTTTCAGCAGTTTGATACTTATAACAACGCAATGTTGGAGTTTTAGGTTTTGTGTTCTCATTATGGCTCCATTCAATCCCCTGTCTAGGCCCATGTTTTCCTAAATTAGCATGTCTCTGCATACTGCACCACGCCTGCCCTCTGTTCATATCATCAAAGAAATAAACACACGCATAATGTTTGTTTTGTTAAGCAAAGACTGGGCATGACGAGAAGAAAGGAGATACGATATAAAATATGATGGGTTTTCCGACGGTATTTAACCCTCGCCCCCACCGGGGGGCCATCGATGGCCCCCCTAAGGTTTTTCCGGGATAACAGAAAAACGACGAGGCGCAGCACCGCGGTTGAGGGCTCTACCTCTCACTGCATCATTTTCCCATCATCCCTGAAATTTTTTACCCCGGGTCACCCAAGGTCAGGTCACCAGACGAGGTCAACCAAGGTCACCTCACTTCACCTTTAGAGCTCTGTAAGAGCTACATTTCAAAGTCGATCGATTTGAAACTTCCTACACTTCATGACCCCTCCAGGGTCTACAAGGTGTATATCCGGGATTTTTCGATTTCGTGCCCTGAGCTCAGGTCACGAGGCGACCTCTCCCATTGGAAAAGCATGGGGAAAAGCTATTTCATGATATAAAAGCCACAAAAATGATTGCAAATACTCAGACTGCTCAGAACAACGTTTTTGGACACCCTTTCACGGATCCCAGGGGTCATATTTGCCCTTTGAGTTTTCCAAGGTCATCCAAGGTCACCAGAGGTCACAAACAGTATTTTGACAATAACTTTTGACCTAATTGAGCTAGAGCAATGAAACAAACACCATCGTGTTTGTCTGGTCACTGGCTTTCATTTGATATACGGCAAGGTCACTTTTTGACCTTTCGTGACCTCAGGTCATATTAGGTCACGAGGTGACCTCTGGCGGTCAAACCACTGGCGGGAGGTCTTTACGTTCCACATAGCGGAAGAAGTACTGGCAATTTGCTATCAAATGTACTTTACCAGGCCTCAATAGCTCTAATGACATAAGAGTTATGCCCAGTTTGCTTAATCATTGCATATTTGAGTGAAAATAGCCTATCTTGACCTAATTTGACCCCTGGAGGTCAAACCATTGACCTGAGCACTAAAACATGCGAAGTAATTTCTTACTGAATTCACGCGAGCTTTCTATTGCACTTTGCAGATTTGCGCTAACGCCCATATTTTCGGAGTTAGAGGGGGGCCATCGATGGCCCCCCCCGGTGGGGCGAAGGTGGCGCCGGACCCCCGGTGGGGCGCGGGTTAACCTATACCTGCAGATTTTCACCCAATTCAGCCTATTTGTTACCGAATTATGCCCCAGCTCGAGACCTCAGCCCCACCACCGAACTGATGTCCTGGATCCGCCTATGCTCCAGCTCCTTAGCCCACCCCCTTACATATGTCCTGGATCTGCCTATGCTCGAACTCCGTAACCCACCTCTATACTGCCCTGGATCCGCCTATGCTTGAACTCCTTAGCCACTACCCCTACTGATGTCCTGGATCCGCCTATGCTCAAGCTCCCGAGCCCCACCCACGTACTGATGTCCTGAATCCGCTTATGCTCGAGCTCCTTAGCCCCACCCCCGTACTGATGTCCTGGATCCGCTTATGTTTTAACTCTTTAGCCCCTACCTGTTTTAACTCATTAGCCCCTTGATGTCCTGGATCCGCTTATGCTCGAGCTCCTTAGCCCCACCCCCGTACTGATGTCTTTGATCCGCTTATACTCGAGCCTCTTACCCCAGCCCCGTACTGATGTCCTGGATCCGCCTCTGCTCGAGCTCCTTAGCCCGACACCCATACTGATGTCCTGGATCCGCCTATGCTCGAGCTCCTTAGCCTCACCTCCGTACAGATGTTCTGGATCCGCCTATGCTGGATCTCCTTAGCCCAATCCCCGTACCGATATGCTGGATCCGCCCATGCTCAAACTCCTTAGCCTCTACCCCCGTACTGATATCCTGGCTCCGCTAATGCTCGAGCTCCTTAGCCCCACCCTCGTACTGATATCCTGGATCCGCCTATGCTCGAACTCTTTAGCCCCACCCCCCGTACTGATGTCCTGTATCCGCCTAAACCCTAACTCCTTAGCCCCTACCCCCTACTGATGTCCTGGATCCGCCTATGGTCGAGCTCCTTACTCCACCCCCTTACTGATGTCCTGGATCCGCCTATACTCGAACTCCGTAGCCCCACCTCTGTACTGCCCTGGATCCGCCTATGCTTAAACTCGTTAGCCCCCACCCCCTACTGATGTCCTGGATCCGCCTATGCTCGAGCTCCCGAGCCCCACCCCCGTACTGATGAGCTGAATCCGCTTATGCTCGAGCTCCTTAACACCACCCCCGTACTGATGTCCTGGATCCGCTTATGCTCGAGCTCCTTAGCCACACCCCCGTACTGATGTCCTGGATCCGCCTCTGCTCGAGCTCCTTAGCCCCACCCCCCGTACTGATGTCCTGGATCCACCTCTGCTCGAGCTCCTTAGCCCCACACCCATACTTATGTCCTGGATCCGCCTATGCTGGAGCTCCTTAGCCCCACCCCCTACTGATGTCCTGGATCCGCCTTTACTCGAGCTCCGGAGCCCCACCCCCGCACTAATAACCTGGATCCGCCTATACTCGAGCCCCTTAGCCCCACCCCCCGTACTGATGTCCTGGATCCGCCTCTGCTCGAGCTCCTTAGCCCCACCCCCTTACTGATGTCCTGGATCCGCCTCTGCTCGAGTTCCTTAGCCCCACACCCATACTTATGTCCTGGATCCGCCTATGCTGGAGCTCCTTAGCCCCACCCCCTACTGATGTCCTGGATCCGCCTATGCTCGAGCTCCTTAGCCCCACCCCCGTATTGATGTTCTGGATCCGCTTATGCTCGAGGACCCGAGTTCCAACCCGCTCCTGATGTCCTGGATCCGCCTATGCTCGAGCTTCTTAGCCCCACCCCGTACTGATGTCCTGGATCCGCCTATGCTCAAACTCACTAGCCCCACCCCGGTACGGATGTCTTGGATCCGCCTATGCTCGAGCTCCTTAGCCCCACCCCCATACTAATGGCCTGGATCCGCCACTGCTTATTAAGTTTATTTAAGCAGGGAGTGCAAGGAGTCACGTGTCATGGTATCACCACAAAGAGGTTTATTCGGCTGGGAAAGAAATGGTGTGCAACGGTGGATCCTTTGGCCAGTGCTACCTATGGTTAGAGGATGCATTAACTAGTGGGTAGATAGATAGACAGATGATAAACTTTTATTGGACGGAAACAATAGCCGTTTTCACAACGTGAATTAAACCTTGGGTGTCTTTTTGAAAGGTTTTTGGTAGCACTGTAATATTGCTGCCATTTGTCGGAATTTCACAAGAGTCTTGGGAATTTATTGAGTAAATTATCTGGCACATCTGGCAATGCTTCACAGTCGCCGGGCGCTCTGTGTTGAGTGTTGCGGAATTAAAAAGAATGAAATTCAACTTTAGTAAGTCGTATAATGAGCGAAATTTGCATCAGTTATGCTCCTGCTACCCAGTCGCTTCAATTTATTTGTCGTTTTTCTCTCAGTTTCTATATTAGCTGTGTAATAAGCTCAAAACAAAAGGAGGAGGGACTAGGGTAACGTCTGCTTGTGTAATACTCTGGCAAGGTTCCAATTACATTGAGAAAAAGTGTATTACCTAGGTAACCAACTCGCATACGAGCAGGGGTGTCCTAAACAAAGGGTGACAGGCAGAGGAATCCCTAAATGTAAATCAGGGTAGGTATTATGCCAAATGTTTGGGGTTGAATGATGTTTTTTGCATTCTCATTACAATTAATGAGTGGATCCACCCAAAGTTTGAGACTTGCTAAATTTTTTGGTGAATTGTTTGAGCAGTATCATTTGAAGACAAACAGTGGTAACGAGGTAGCTGGCTTCACACATGTTGCCAGATAGAATCACAGCAAGCTAAATCCACATCATAAGTACCACAGTTCAAAAGCTCCTATGAATCAAAACTTCCTCTCAAACAAATGCACCACAGGTTGATACGATACGATACGATACGATACGATAAGTTTGTCGAAATTTGAAGGCTTACAAGAGCCTGTTGGATTCGGTCATCAACGAGCTCCTGTCAGAATATGTCACGGCTCAGTCTTGCGGAGGTACATAGTACCTCTGATTTGCCCAATGGGCGTCCAATTTGGCCTTGAACTGTGAGAGAGTGGTGGCGTTGACGACGTGGTAAGGGAGAGCATTCCAATCATTAACAACCCTAACACCAAAGGAAAAGCGACGGACTCTTGAGACAGCATTTGGTTTCATCAGCTTCAGGGCGTGACCGCGCGTACGTCCTCGACTGTCGAGCTCCAGGAACTGTGATGGATCTTGGTCCATGTCGCCATGAAGAAGTCGAAAAACCTTGATCATGTCACCACGACGTCTCCGAAAGTAGAGAGAAGGCAAGCCAAGCTCACGCAAGCGTTCGGTGTAAGGGAGATGGGCCAGTACTCGAACCATGCGTGTCGCACGTCGCTGGACCCTCTCGACTAACTTCTGGTCACCTCTATTAAACGGACCCCAAACAACATTCCCATATTCCAAGTGGGGACGGACCAGTGTCTTGTAGAGAAGCGGAAGTGTAAACGTATCGATGTTGGCAAACGATTTTCTGATCACAGCTAGGACCCTCGATGCCCTGGAAACCGCAGAGGCAGCCTGTTGCCTAAATTTAAGGTCCTTGTCAATGACAATTCCGAGGTCCTTTTCCAGAAACGACTTTTGCAGCGTCACACCGTTCATGGCAAAGTCGAAGCTTCTGTTTGACTCACCGATGTGTAAGATCGAGCACTTTCCCAAGTTGAAGGGCATTTGCCACAGCTCCGACCACCTCAGCATGCGGTCGATATCGAGCTGCAAGCTGACGGCGGATCGAATGTCATTGGCGCTAGAGTATAATTTCGTGTCGTCGGCAAATATTTTTACTGCGGAATTTACAGCGTCTGGGGAGATCATTGATATAAATCAGAAACAAGATTGGACCAAGCACTGATCCCTGAGGCACACCGCTGATGACAGGAGCCCAATCAGAAGCAGAGGAACCAACAACTACCCGCTGGAGACGGTTTGATAGAAAGGCTTTAATCCATTTTAAGACTTTGCCACGAACACCATATGCAGCTAGTTTGGTCATCAGCCGGCAGTGAGGAACGGAGTCGAACGCCTTCCGAAAATCTAAGTACACTGCATCAACAGGGTTTTTGTTCTCCATCATCAGGCTCCATTCTTCCAAGACCTCCAGCAGCTGCGTTTCACATGAACGTTTTGGGCGGAATCCATGTTGGTCCTTAGAAAGGAGATTATGGGTCTTCAGATGGTCCAGAAGCTCGTCTCTGAGTATTGACTCCAGGACTTTGCAGGGTATGGCTGTCAAGCTCACAGGTCTGTAATTGCCTGGGTCCTGTTTATTTCCCTTTTTGAAAATTGGCGTGATGGATCCCAAACACCATTCCTTAGGTAAGCAACCAGCGTCTAGAGATTTCCTGAACAGTTTGGATAGGGGCGCCTAAGAGAAGAAGATGCCTCATGCAAAACTCTGGGGTGAAGGCAGTCTGGCCCCGGGGAGCTGCATGTTTTGAGAGACCTTAACTTCCCATATACAATGAGTGGCGAGATGGTGATGTCCCTGAGGAAGGGCTGCGGGCAGCGAGTTGGGAAATCAGGTATGGAACGGACATCCTCGCGTGTGAAAACCCGTGTAAAAAACCTGTTTAGAATTGAAGCCTTCGCAAAGTCATCAGACTCCAACTGACCTTCTTCGTTTAATAGGTCGTCGACTCCTGATCTGGTCTTCAGCCTCGACCCTGTATACCTCCAGAAAGCCTTTGGGTTGATCTTTATGTTGTGCGCAAGGGCACGCTCGTGGTCTCTTTGCAACTTACGGGTCATAGACCTCAGCTCCTGCTCACAGTTTCTTAGACGTGCCAAGTCCATTATGTCCTCGGTCTGGTGGTAGACTAGTGCCAATCTTCGCTTTTTCTGTTTGAGGTGCATGGCAGAGCTAGTCATATATATGTTTTTACGGTTTGACCTGACCCGAGATTTGGGTATGTGGCTATCCATTGCTGCGTCCAGAACATTCGTAAAGAATGAATAGGCTTCTACAACTTCCAGGTCGTCCATGTTGTCCCAATTTATTGCCCCTAAGTGCTGATTTAGAGCCTCAAAATTGGCACGCCTAAAATTTTGGCGTGAGGCAAGACACTCCCTCCTTCTCGCGTAGCAGTTAAGTGAAAACTGAAGGGTGAGATGATCGCTCTTCCCTATGCCGGAGAGAAATTGCAAGTTGCGCACCAAACCCTCCTCATCTGTGAAGATGAGATCCAATATGCTGGACGCTTCTCCCTGCCGAAATCTGGTGGGCTTTTGAACATGCTGGAAGAGAAAAAACTCGTGCATGATGTCAATCAGCTTGTGCGATGCGTGACTCTCGCCAGCTACTGAAAACTCGCCTACCCAGTCGATTTGTGGAAAATTGAAATCACCTGTGATAAGCAGATGAGAGGCAGACATTGCTGAGACATGGCTCATTAGGTTCCAGAAGTCATGCATGCTTTGGTGGCTGTCTCTGGAAGGGCTGCGGTAGATGCATCCAATAATCAGCCAGTCCTGTCGATGGAGCCTGACTTTCACCCAGAGATGTTCCAGAGTTGTGGCAGACAATGAGATGACTGTTGCATGTAGGTTATTGCGCGTGTAAATGGAGATGCCTCGTTGACCAGATGGGCCAAGATTCTCATTGGTGGGATCAAAACTTGTGAACAAGGAGTAGTTTGCAATATTCAAAAGGGCCTGATCTATTGGGAAACGTTGTGCCTTTGGTATTACCTCAGTGAGAATTATAATGTCTGGCTCCTGGCCTGCAATGGCCATACAGAGGTCCTCACGCTTGTTAAGAAACTGGTCGATGTTGGTATACCAAACAAGAAGGTCCTGCACGTTGTGATTGTGAATGAGTCAATTTGATGGGACTGATTGGGTGTTGTCAGTTGGAGCACAAATGTTTGCACGAGGGGCTGATGGATCCCGCTCTGCATTGACTGATGGGGTCTGTTCATCCATCATCGATCCACTTGTGTTTGGCGCCATAAGGTGTGACTGCGCAGCCTGAGAGGTAGTAGCCTCCTGAACCATGGCAGTATTCTCTGCTGTCTGTGATTGGCCCACCCCATTTGGCTGAGGGCCATCCTGTGCCTCTGGATGAGTGACTGCACCAGCTGGGGCTGGCAAGATGGCTCCATTTCTACGTCCAGTAGTGGCTACCTCTTTGGGTACTCTGGAGGCATTTCCTGGCCCATCCACCTTGCAAATTCTCCCCCTCTTGATTATCAAGCCCTGTTCCCCAGCATCTCTACGCCTCCAGAGCTCCTCTCTAAGCTGCTTCTGAGCCTGGCGCTCCTTCCATGTCAGGTCTGGGGTTATGAAAACCCGATTCCAGTCAGAGCGCCTGAGCTGGGAAGCCATGGAAAGGATGTCATGCTTTGACTCCTCGTTGTCTAGGGTGACTATGAGAAGCCTGGGCCTTCCAGAGACAAGCTTCCCAGCACGGAATGCCCTAGTTGCATGAACATTAAGGTGGAGCACCTCTTTGACTATTGTCTCAAAAAGAGACATGTCAGCAGAGGAGCGCTCCCTTTGGCTGGCACCTGTCTGTTCAGGCAGGTTGTGGATTACTAGGTTTCTTGCCCGCTTGTTCTTGTCTATGAAGTTGTCAAAGACCTGTGATATGGTTTGTGCATCTTTAAGGGTTATCTGGCCACCTGCAGTCTGGGGACAAACTGAAGACAACTTGTTGTCCATGTCTTTCACCACCTTCTCACATGTCCCTTTCACCATATCTGCATATGAAGCCTTTGATGACTCACTTTCGGTCAAAGACCTTCGCATGATCATGGATTGTTCCTGGGAAGCCTGTTCAAGTTCCTTAAATGCACATGCAACAAGCTGGGTATGTTTGCGCAGTGAGTCTTTTAGTTCGCTCACAGTGTTAACAAGGTATGAGTTGACCTCGTTGGCTGAAGCTTCAGGGTCACTAAAGCAGGGGCTGGACTCTGTCTGTGTTGAGTGATTGGCCACAATGGTGGTACATGAGCCACTGTTGTCTGCCTGCACAGCTATTTCTGCAGTGGTGCATGTGGGTCTTGGTTGAAGGCTCCTTTTGCATGCATTGCATAAGAAGGCAAGTGACTGGTGTTTCTTCAAAGCATTGAATGCAGGCTTAGGAACATCCTGACAAACTGCATGATACCATGCCAAGCATGTGTCACATTGCACACCTTGTTGCCCATTTTTTACTTCTAACCCACACATAGAATTGCCAGGGCCCCCTTTGCACACAGTCAGGGAGAAACTCTCGTCACTGGCAGATCGGGACAGAGTGGGTGATACAACAGTACCTACATCAAGTGGGAGAGACTTGATGGCTGAAGCAACAATGCCCTGGCTGCCCCCACCGGCCCCCATGCCAGTTGTGGAAGCCACATTCATGTGTTGTTCACTGCCACTTTTCCCACCACAATCAACCGAAAGACCCTTTACATTTCTAGAGCTGCCAGGTGCTTTCACTACCCGACCACTACCACGCCCACCCTCACCATTCCCTGCACCTAAACCTGAGTGGGCATTAACGTCTCGCTGTGGGGAGGCTGGTGCCGTTGACTCTGCTCCCTGAAGAGCTTTTTGTCCATGGGTGGCTGGAGAGCGCTCATTCTTTGATGATGGCTCATTCTTTGATGATGGCTCATCCTTCCTAGGCAGCAAGGGGAGTGCTGCAAGGGCATGTTCTAATTTTTTATGTGATTTTTGTGCTTTTTTGTTGTTTTTATTGTTGTTTTTGTAAATTTTTTTATATCTAATGTGACTGAGCTGTAGTCTGTGTCCAGCAAACTAGCCTCGTTGCTGGTCAGAGCACGTAAGTTCGGCCGGAAGGCACGCACAATCTGCAAAGAAAAAGAAAACCTTGTCTGTTCTCAATGTGTGGATCTCCACAATGCTGGACCTTTCACAAGGCACCAATCAGGGTGGTAAAGGACCAAACAGTGGTGACCTGCAGGGTTTTATAGACCAATGTTTCGTAGACCAAACCCAATGTTTAATACATACCACTGCTCGGTGTACTGTGGACGACTGATGTGCTGTAGGTAAACACTATGGCACTGTAAGCCAAAATGGCGCGACAGTTCTGAAATTGTGTTAGTATTTTTGTTGAAAATTGTGGATTTATAAGCCAGATGTGTAAATTTGGGTCTGAAATAAGTGAATGTGGATGTAAAATTGTGTGGAGTATGCGCCTGTGTTGTGGAAGCGATGGAGCTTTGAAGAGGTGTAAACCCTCAGAATGCAGGGACGCCAGCACTAATTGAAAATATAGAAAGATACGTTGAGTTCAAGATGTGGACGGAGTTCTTCTAAATTTCCGAGTGAATTGAGGATAAATCTGCTGGATGTGTATTTTTCTGTTTGATGTAATGGGTGAAAAGTGGGTGTCCAGTTGTATGAGGTGCGTGCCTGTGTCGACCAAGCGGACTTAGGCAGTCGTCAACCGCCTCCGATATCAGAGTCTCCAGTGCTAAATTGAAAATGAAGTTCTAGTTTGAAAATGGTGAATCTTGCTTTGATTTCTTCCTGTTATTGACACATCTTGATGTATGATAGTGTAATGGTAAGCCTTCTACAATGATAATCCTTTCTCCCAAGTTTGAATTTGAAAAGGCGCGCCCAAAATTAGGCGGGAATCGAGGACGGATATCAGTGAGGCCAGGGCTGGAGGAGCTCTCCGGAGAGATGTTGCCCGGACGAAGGTCAGTGGACAACTTGATCCAGAAAGCTCCTATGAATCAAAACTTCCTTCCAAACAAAAGCGCCACACGTTGATCCAGATCGTAAGTGCCACTGTTCAAAGCTTCCTCCAGTGAAATATTCCAAGTGGTCTAGCTGTTTTTGGCATTGCTGAAACATCCTTCTTTGAAATGTTCCTAGTGCCAAAACTGCTTTTTTGCATTGCTGAGTGACACTTTTCAAAAACCTTTGGTAATTCTTTTTTAATATTTCTACATGTGGCACAATGTAACCAAACCTGACTTAACCTTTTCTCGACTCAGCGAGCTGGCCTGTGGCGCACCTTGCCTCCTGGTGGCACTTTTGCCTTCATCAGCTGCTGTGGATACGCTGTGTGCCTACTTAACCTAACCCATCCCAACCCAACCCAACCCAACCCAACCCAACCTAACCTAACCTAACCTAACCTAACCTAACCTAACCTAACCTAACCTAACCTAACCTAACCAGCTAATAAGTGGTGACGTCCAGTATCCTTAATTCAGGGTATGGGTGTGTTGACTGTAAGCGGTTTTCACCTTGATGTGGGCGCTACTGGAAAATTATAATTCATATTGTTTTCTCAGGTTTTTTTGGGTATATATGCTTTGCAACTAGCAATACACTAGCGTGCAAAGTATGGCTTTTTTGATGATATCTCGTCGGTGCCAGTGCCCTTGGCGACAGGAGTGAGTGGTGCGAATTTTATCAACCTGGTGCAAATTTCTGAGACTGATGTGAGGAAGGTGACACTGAAAACCTAACAAATAATGGCTAAATGGTTATAAAGACATAGGAGGGGCCTTATAAAAAGTCCTCAACTAACTAACTAATAAGAGAGGTAGCATTGCATCGTGTGAGTGGGAATGAGTGCGCTTTTCTCCCTGGTATATGGCAGATTGGTGCTAATTTTTGGTGGCTGACGGTGTGAGAATTTTAGATGGCTGGTGGGACTCGTCTGGCCTGCTGCCATACTTTGCGGACTGAGCAATACAAAACACTTTGTTTATTATTGAAATAGAGCTATATATGCTTTTCAGGCCAGGTCAGGCTTTTCTTGTCATTTAAAGAGGTTGGCTTCAAGGTGGTTCCAAGTGAAATACAGGGTATGTACAGATTATCCCTGTTTCTAAAATATACCAACAGGCAGTAATGCTAATTCACCATAATAAGATGGCGTAGCTTTGTTGGTTGCATTGTTCATTTACCAAAAAGATACTGGGTTTCCTGAGATAACTAAGGAGTAACTAAAGGAGTTTCCTGGTGTTGATCATTTTGTCATGCTATTGGGATTCATGCTTTGATACCTTAAAAGTATCAAGCTCTAAAGTGGTGCAGTATCAGGCTTAAGTTTGGTACCATTTGTGAATTCCATGCATCAGCAAGTCACATGATGCCTCACATCGGCGCCCCTTCCAGTTAGGGGCACCGTCACAGAGTTTTTACAGGGGGGACAGACCCCAGCTGGTGCTGACCTGGGAAGGCGAATTTTGAGCATATTTGGTACCTGACAGCATGAATGGCGATGGACCAAAAATTTGGAGGGGCATCCTTTTGGTTGGCCAACAGGGGAGATGCCCCCCGCTTTCGGCGCCCATGCTTCTAGTGATGTGAACCAAAGTTTGAGGTTGACATGCTGGGTGAATCAACCCCACATGCTTCAGCAAGCTTGGTTTTGCACATTAGACATCTACAGCTGACATTTATAGCATATTTACTCCAGGAAAATACAGTGGATGGTACGATTCTATGCAAAGAGTGGGAAGTTGAGGTACACTGTTTTTACCATTCTTGTACCATTTTAACATGCCCAGCTGGGGTCCCTTGCATGACGCGCCCCCCTTCGTATCTCGGTCCCCACGAAAGCTAAAGGAAAATTATGGGTGGTGTTGGAAAGCTCTTGAGAAAACGAAGCGATTTTATACGAAGAATTTTCATGTCAAGTCAATATTGAGGTCAGCATAGGTCAAAGAAGATTCCATAGGCTTACAACAGAGCAGTGTACGTTTCTCTCTCTAGATCTGCCCTCAGGGGGGCTAGAGCAAATATTTATGCATCATTGGATTCCTCTCATCGCTGCGAATCGAATGATGTATAATATGACCTTCCTAGGTCAAGTAGTGAAAATGACTTGACCTCGAGCTAGGTCAGGGTCAGAGAGTGACCCGGTATCGTCATGTTGTATATCAATCGACTTGCCGTGACAATATAAGCACAATGCAAGCAAAATGGGAGCTTTATCTCAATTCAATGAGAAGTTATTGGCCAAATAATCACTCTATGCTCCCGTGACCTGATATGACCTTCGAGAGGTCAGATGGTTAAAAACTCAACTTAATTTTCAAGATCGTGGTAAGAAAAGACGGTTTGAGGATTTTCAGCTTTATCTATGCAATATTTACTGAAAACGAGCCCATTCTATTTTTCACCATAGACTTATAATGGGGTGACCAAGAAATTGACCCCACCTTAGGTAAAAAATAAAGAAATTCCGAGATAGCAGATTTGTAGACCTTAATGACATTATCATATTGTGGAAGTTTCAAAGTGATCGGTTCGCTGATGTTCCCTGGGCACCGCTTCAAACTCGTAATTTTAGGTTTTGAGGTTGGGTCACTTGACCTTAAATAGCTCCTTGACCAGACATGACCTTAACTCAAAAATTTGGTCAGATGTGTAAAATTGATTAGGAATAAGGTACCGTAAGTTTCGTTGCTCTGCGTCTCTTCGTTTTTGAGCTATCTGGAAAAACCAGGAGGAGCGAATTTCACTCTCCCCTGCGGGGCGCGTGTTAAATTCACAGACGCACACTGCCCATTTCACCATGTTGACCTACAACCCCTATGTATGTTTGGTAAGCTATGGCCGATGGAGTTGCCGCCTACTGGAGATTGCGTGGCAACTTGCCGGTCGCCGCATTGTGAGAAGTTATTCGGTGGCGGCGGCTTCCCCACCTGGGCCTGCGGCAACGGTAGTCGCCTGGGTAACTGTGGCCCAACCCGGGCCAGTGGCGGCGACGGCCCAACCCGGGCCTGCGGCGGCTCCTTGGAACAGCGGTGGCCCCCTCTGATTCAGTCAGTCCTCGACACACTCGTGAACGTGACACCAGCGATATATCGACGGAGGAGATGCCTCAACTGTTCGATGAGCCGATGTGCAGTCTACGGCGTCATGGTCTCCCCCACCCCCCACCCTCCCCCAACTATCCATCGCCTCGCGCCTCACGAACACCGTCGCCTCCCGCCTCCGGCCTTGCCAGTGCCGTCACCCCCCGCCTCACCAGTGCCGTCACCTCCCACATCACTAGTTCCGTCACCTCGCGTACACGGATCTGGGGGGGGTTAGGATGGACCCTCGGCGCCATCTGAAATGAAATATCGCTTCCCACCCCCCCTAGAATGCGAGAATCGGCGCCCACCGATAGGGTTTTGCGCCCACCTGAAAAGTTTTGCAGGCAAGAAGTGGCGCCCACTGGAAAGGTGTCCCCGATCGGCAATGTCGGCGCCTTCCCGGGGGCGCCATCCGGACCAGGGGGCGCCACCTTGGACCGGCAAAATATTTCAGGCGGGCGCAAAATCCTAACAACGAGCGCCGATTTTCGCATATTTGGAGAAAAGGTGAAAAGCGACATTTCAGGGGCGCCATCAACCCTTCAGGCGGCACCGTAACCATCCAGGGCATAGGCAGATCCAGGGGTGGGGTACGTGTCCCTCCGATTGACGCTCGGCGCCCCCTAAAATGGTCACAGCGCTGCCCTGAAATGTCGGTTCTCACCCCTCCCCTCCCCAGGATGTGAAAATCGGCGCCCACCGATACGATTTGGCGCCCACCTCATAGTTTTTTTGGTCAAAAGTGGCACCCTCCTGGTCTGGATGGTGCCAACCCGGAAAGGTGCCCCCGATCGGCTATCCTGGATCCGCCTATGATTCAGGGGCGCAGATGGTCGATAGGAGGGGCACCTGCCCATGCACCACCCCCGATCTGTATGGTGATGGGAAAAATGTCTGCCTGACTGCCGCAAAAAATTGGTAACGATCAAATAATTTCAATCAAATATTTAACTTTTGTTCCTAAACACACGTAAAATAACGATCGTAGGTCATATACCGTGGGAAAAGAAACATTAGAGAACAAACTTATCCCGAACACGTTCCCCGAACGCGACCTCTCTCTCTCTAGGGCCTTGAACGCGGCCATGCTGCTCCCAGAATACTGTCCGATGATTGGTTCTTGGCTATGACGTAAGCAGTGACGTCAAGCGGGCAAGTCCTGCATAAGTCACCGACCTCAAAATTCGCTCCTGCATATGGAAGCCTTTGAAAAATCCCTCCAGACAAAGCTAGAGACCGAAAAGACGGGATCTAGAGGCTTGGGTGTCTTTTGAAAAAACCGACCCTGGAGGTCGGTTTTTTCAAAAAGACGCCCAAGATCTTGGGATATTTCTAAAATATATATCCATTAATTTAGATTTATCTATTGAATTTAATGCCAGGAAAAGCTCAGAATCAAGATATTTAGGGTCATTGCTTTCAATTTTGGGTAAGTATATTTCTCAAACTTCTATAGTTTCACTGGAATGAACGCTGTTTTTTTTGGCTTGGGAAATGTTAAAAAAACTACCAAAAGACACCCAAGGTTGATTTCGATTTATTCACCTTGTGAAAACGGCTAATATCCGTTTTCACACAGGTATAACAAATAGATTGACGCAAAAGCCCGAAGGCTTAAGTGGTGGGGCCTCTCTTATCTCTCTCATAAGACACATCACTTTTACCGGACCTATCACACACATACACAGTAAGATTTGGACACACATAAAGAAACAACAAAACACGACAAACCAAACAAGCAAACCAGTTCCTGACCACCATTTTGTTTTTTATTCGTCGCAAGTCGCAGCAGCGAGCGGGACCCTACCGCACGGCCGCCACCCGGCCGTCCGACTGATATGAATATCTAATAGACAACGCGCCCGCCGCACGAGTGGAGGCGCCGAAACGAGACAGACTACCCTGCCACCACCTGGCATTCGCGCTGGTGTATAGCATGCGTACATAGCTATGGTATCTGTCTTGCATAGCAGCTACCAGTGCGCCGCCCGCAGCCACGCTACGGCCGAACGGCGGGGTGAGGTTTCGAGCGGAAAACTTACTAGCATTGTGTATTACATTTAATTAAAGGTACACTGTTGTTGCTATGATATGCAACCTGTTGCGATGGCATGATATGTCTTTCAACTAGCTTTTTGCTGAATTGCATCCACTTCCATCTATATTAACCATTCGAAATCCTGGTGTGAAGCAAAAATGAACCGATAAAATTACCACCTTGAAATGTATTTTACGGCTGATAGCGCGGAAGCCGTAAGAGATAAGTGGGGGGTATGAGTGAGAAAAATGACGGCAACGAAGTTTTCTATCCAGCCGTGTTATATTCAATACCGTAGCTATCACGGTCTGGAAACCAGGGGCTGAGAATAAAAATTTTAAAAACTTATATTTTATTTTTGCCTCTAAAATAAAAAGTTTCAGTCTGAAAGTTTTTATCTCTAAATATATATTAAAGGAGGCTATTCTCTTTTATTATCTGAAATGGGAACTAATTTATCTTAATTAGATCGGAAGATATAAGGGTTTGACTGATATTTTGGGAAATGCAGACCTTCGCAGAATGGGCCAAAAAGACCCTTAAATTTCTGTTTTTGTTTTGTTTCTGTGTTTGTGCAGTACTGCACAAATCGGCCTTTAAATTGGTATTTGACTCAGAACCTGAACTGCTGTAGCTTCAGATATTTCGAGCCTGTAGTTTAGACTATGAGTTTTATGCCAAATTTAGGGTGCAAAGTTTAAAAGCTAATTTGGAGCCTTAAATTTATGACTTTTTCTTTCAAACTTTTTGTGTAATCTACAAATTTCCCTGATGTAAAAGGGTGCAAATTTGAAGACTGTAGATGAATTAGGAAAAAATAGAAAAATAAAAGTTCAAAATCACATAATGCAAAATTCTGGGCAAAATTTTGAAAATTTTGAAAATTGACAACCATGGTGCTTATTCATTTGGAAGTGCCTTCTATCCACAAAAGTTTTAGGTCTCTGATACCAGCGCTCAGAACAGACAACAACAGACAGACCTCGGCCTGCGGCCTCGGCAGGTGCCGCTCTGGCGCAGGAGAAGCCGGTGACAATGTACGTTAGCCAAACAGTTCGATTGACAGGCGGGTTTTTTCAGCAAATTGATACTTATAACAACGCAATGTTGGAGTTTTAGGTTTTGTGTTCTCATTATGGCTCAATTCAATCCCCTGTCTAGGCCCATGTTTTCCTAAATTAGCATGTCTCTGCATACTGCACCACGCTTGCCCTCTGTTCATGTCATCAAATAAATAAACACACGCATAATGTTTGTTTTGTTAAGCAAAGACTGGGCATGACGAGAAGAAAGGAGATACAATATAAAATATGATGGGTTTTCCGACGGTATTTCACCTATACCTGCAGATTTTCACCCAATTCAGCCTATTTTTTACCGAGTTATGCCCCAGCTCGAGACCTCAGCCCCACCACCGAAGTGATGCCCTGGATCCGCCTATGCTCGAGCTCCTTACCCCACCCCCTTACATATGTCCTGGATCTGCCTATGCTCGAACTCCGTAGCCCCACCTTTATACTGCCCTGGATCCGCCTATGCTTGAACTCCTTAGTCGCTACCCCTACTGATGTCCTGGATCCGCCTATGCTCGAGCTCCTGAGGCCCACCCACGTACTGATGACCTGGATCCGCTTATGTTTTAACTCTTTAGCCCCTACCTGTTTTAACTCTTTAGCCCCTTGATGTCCTGGATCCCCTTATGCTCGAGCTCCTTAGCCCCAACCCCGTACTGATGTCTTTGATCCGCCTATACTCGAGCCCCTTAGCCCCAGCCCCGTACTGATGTCCTGGATCCGCCTCTGCTCGAGCTCCTTGGCCCGACACCCATACTGATGTCCTGGATCTGCCTATGCTCGAGCTCCTTAGCCCCACCTCCGTACAGATGTCCTGGATCCGCCTATGCTGGATCTCCTTAGCCCCATCCCCGTACCGATATGCTGGATCCGCCTATGCTCAAACTCCTTAGCCTCTAACCCCGTACTGATATCCTGGCTCCGCTTATGCTCGAGCTCCTTAGCCCCACCCTCCGTACTGATGTCCTGGATCCGCCTATGCTCGAACTCTTTAGCCCCTACCCCCGGGCTGATGTCCTGGATCCGCTTATGCTTGAGCTCCTTAGCCCCACCCCTGTACTGATGTCCTTTATCCGCCTATACTGGAACCCCTTAGCCCCACCCCCGTACTGATGCCCTGGATCCGCCTCTGCTCGAGCTCCTTAGCCCCACACCCATACTGATGTCCTGGATCCGCCTATGCTCCAGCTCTTTAGCCCCACCCCCGTACAGATGTCCTGGATCCACCTATGCTCGATCTCCTTAGCCCCACCCGCAAACTGATGTCCTGGATCCGCCTTTACTCGAGCTCCGGAGCCACACCCCTGCACTGATGTCCTGGATCCGCCTATGCTCGAGCTCCTTAGCCCCACCCCCGAACTGATGTCCTGGATCTGCCTATGCTCGAACTCCGTAGCCCCACCTCCGTACTGCTGTCCTGGGTTCGCCTATACTCGAACTCTTTAGCCCCTACCACCCTACTAATGTCCTGGATCCGCCTATGCTGGAACGCCTGAGCCCCACCACCGTACTGATGTCCTGGATCCACCTATGCTCGAGCTCCTTAGCCCCACTCCCGTACTGAGGCCTGGATCCGCCTTTGCTGGAGCTCCTTAGCCCCCACCCCCGTACTGATGTTCTGGATCCGCCTATGCTCGAACTCCCTAGCCCCACCTCCGTACTGATGCCCTGGATCCGCTTATGCTCGAACTCCTTAGCCCCTACCCCCTACTGATGTCCTGGATCCGCCTATGCTCGAGCTCCTTACCCACACCTTCTTACTGATGTCCTGGATCCGCCTATGCTCGAACTCCGTAGCCCCTACCCCCCCCACTGATGTCCTGGATCCGCCTATGCTCGAGCTCCTTACCCCACCCCCTTACTGATGTCCTGGATTCGCCTATGCTCGAACTCCGTAGCCCCACCTCTGTACTGCCCTGGATCCGCCTATGCTCGAACTACTTAGCCCCCACCCCCTCACTGATGTCCTGGATCCGACTATGCTCGAGCTCCCGAGCACCACCCCCGTACTGATCAGCTGAATCCGCCTATGCTCGAGCTTCTTAGCCCCACCGCCGTACTGATGTCCTAGATCCACCTCTGCTCGAGCTCCTTAGCCCCATCCCCGTACTAATATCCTGGATCCGCCTATGCTCGAACTCCGTAGCCCCTACCCCCCTACTGATGTCCTGGATCCGCCTATGCTGGAACCCCCGAGTCTCACCCCGTACTGATGTCCTGATTCCGCTAATGCTCAGCTGCTTAGCCCCATCCCCGTACTAATATCCTGGATCCGCCTATGCTCTAACTCCCTAGCCCGACCCTCGTACCGATGTCCTGGATCCGCCTATGCTCTAACTCACTACTGCGACCCTCGTACCGATGTCCTGGATCCGCCTATGCTCTAACTCCCTAGCCCCACCCTCGTACTGATGTCCTGGGTCCGCCTATGCTCGAACTCTTTAGCCCTTACCCCCATGCTGATGTCCTGGATCCGCTTATGCTCGATCTCCTTACCCCACACCAGTAACGCCCCACCTCCGTGCCCCCCGCCCCCGAAACGACATAGGCGGATACAAGGGGAAAGGGGACAGGTGCCCCCATAGAATCTTAGCGCCCCTGAAATTGTCCCGGAAACCCTGGAAACTGGAAAGTTCGATGGCACCCCCTGAAATGTCAATTTCCCCGAGATGCAGGTATCGGGGTCTACTGATAGGTTTTAGCGCCTACTTGATAGGTTTTTCCGGCAAAAAGTGGCGTCCCTGGTGTAGATAGCGCCCACCAGGAAGTTTCCCCTTCCACCTCGCCCCCGATAGGCAATCCTGGATCCGCGTATGGGAAGCGACATTTAGGGGAGCGTCATTCGCCTTGAGAGGCGTGTCTGTACAATTTCAGAGGGCGCCGATGGTCGATTGGGGGTTGGGGGAGGGGATGGGGGAGAAGGGTGGGGGGGGGCACCTAGCCTACTTATTCCCTGGATCCACCCATGGTCCAAAAACAGAAACATAATACTCTTATTGTAAACTCAGACTTTTACGGTACTCTAATTACTTGTGATGCATTATGGGTAGTGTTGGGTACTTTTTACCAGACCATAAATAAACAGAAACGGCCGCGCCGATCGCCGGCGTTGCCGCGGCGTGGACGCAGGGGTGACGCGTGGTGATTTGCTACAACGATGCGTGGAGGAACGGCATGTTAGTAAAAGTAACTTGGTGTTTCATTGATATATATGCAGATGGAATGTCGACATATGTCTCCTACCTAGCTGCATGCAAAATTTCATTTCCCTCCAATGACTCTAACCACCCTAAACCCCGGTGTGAAGCAAAAATGAACTGATAAAATTACCACTTTGAAATGCATTTTACGGCTTATAGCGCGGAAGCCGTAAGAGATAAGTGGGGGTATCAGCGAGAAAAATGACAGCAACGAAGTTTTCTATCCAGCCGTGTTAAGTTCAATACCATAGCTATCATGGTCTGGAAACCAGGGGGCTGAGAATAAAAATTTTAAAAACTTATATTTTATTTTTGCCTATAAAATAAAAAGTTTCAGTCTGAAAGTTTTTACCTCTAAATATATAATAAAGGAGGCTATTCTCTTTTATTATCTGAAATGGGAAGTAATTTTTATCAATTAGATCGGAAGATATAAGGGTTTGAATGATATTTTGGGAAATGCAGACCTTCACGGAATGGGCCAAAAAGGACCCTTAAATTTCCGTTTTTGTTTTGTTTCTGTGTTTGTGCAGTACTGCACAAACCGGCCTTTAAGTTGATATTTGACTCAGAACCTGAACTGCTGTAGCTTCAGATATTTTGAGCCTGTAGTTTAGACCATGAGTTTTATGCCAAATTTAGGGTGCAAAGTTTAAAAGCTAATTTAGAGCCATAAATCTAAAGCTTTTTCTTTCCAACTTTTTGTGTGAACTATAAATTTGACTGATGTAAAAGGATGCAAGTTTGCAGACTGTAGATGAATTAGCAAGGAATAGAAAAATAAGAGTTAAAAATCACATAATGCAAAATTCTGGGCAAAATTTTGAAAATTTTGAAAATTGACAACCGTGGTGCTTATTCATTTGGAAGTGCCTTCTATCCACAAAAGTTTTAGGTCTCTGATACCAGCGCTCAGAACAGACAACAACAACAGACAGACCTCGGCCTGCGGCCTCGGCAGGTGCCGCTCTGGCGCAGGAGAAGCCGGTGACAATGTACGTTAGCCAAACAGTTCGATTGACAGGCGAGTGTTTTCAGCAGTTTGATACTTATAACAACGCAATGTTGGAGTTTTAGGTTTTGTGTTCTCATTATGGCTCCATTCAATCCCCTGTCTAGGCCCATGTTTTCCTAAATTAGCATGTCTCTGCATACTGCACCACGCTTGCCCTCTGTTCATATCATCAAAGAAATAAACACACGCATAATGTTTGTTTTGTTAAGCAAAGACTGGGCATGACGAGAAGAAAGGAGATACAATATAAAATATGATGGGGTTTCCGACGGTATTTCACCTATACCTGCAGATTTTCACCCAATTCAGCCTATTTGTTACCGAATTATGCCCCAGCTCGAGACCTCAGCCCCACCACCGAACTGATGTCCTGGATCCGCCTATGTTCGAGCTCCTTACCCCACCCCCTTACATATGTCCTGGATCTGCCTATGCTCGAACTCAGTAGCCCCACCTCTATACTGCCCTGGATCCGCCTATGCTTAAACTCCTTAGCCACTACCCCTACTGATGTCCTGGATCCGCCTATGCTCGAGCTCCCGAGCCCCACCCACGTACTGATGTCCTGAATCCGCTTATGCTCGAGCTCCTTAGCCCCACCCCCGTACTGATGTCCTGGATTCGCTTATGTTTTAACTCTTAAGCCCCTACCTGTTTGAACTCTTTAGCCCCTTGAGGTCCTGGATCCGCTTATGCTCGAGCTCCTTCGCCCCACCCCCGTACTGATGTCTTTGATCCGCCTATACTCGAGCCCCCTTAGCCCCGGCCCCGTACTGATGTCCTGGATCCGCCTCTGCTCGAGCTCCTTAGCCCGACACCCCTACTGATGTCCTGGATCCGCCTATGCTCGAGCTCCTTAGCCCCATCTCCGTACAGATGTCCTGGATCCGCCTATGCTGGATCTCCTAGCCCCATCGCCGTACCAATATGCTGGATCCGCCTATGCTCAAACCCCTTAGCCTCTAACCCCGTACTGATATCCTGGCTCCGCTTATGCTCGAGCTCCTTAGCCCCACCCCCGTACTGATGTCCTGGATCCGCCTATACCCGAACTCTTTAGCCCCTACCCCTCTGCTGATGTCCTGGATCCGCTTATGATTGAGCTCCTTAGCCCTACCTCTGTACTGATGTCCTTTATCTGCCTATACTCGAACCCGTTAGCCCCACCCCCCGTACTGATGCCCTGGATCCGCCTCTGCTCGAGCTCCTTAGCCCCACACCCATACTGATGTCCTGGATCCGCCTATACTCCAGCTCTTTAGCCCCACCCCCGTACAAATGTCCTGGATCCACCTATGCTCGATCTCTTTAGCCCCACCCCCGTACTGATGTCCTGGATCTGCCTATGCTCGAACTCCGTAGCCCTACCTCCGTACTGCCCTGGATTCGCCTATACTCAAAATCTTTATTCCCTACCACCCTACTAATGTCCTGGGTCCGCCTATGCTGGAACGCCCGAGCCCCACCACCGTACTGATGTCCTGGATCCGCCTATGCTCGAGCTCCTTAGCCCCACCCCCGTACTGAGGCCTGGATCCGCCTTTGCTGGAGCTTCTTAGCCCCGGCCCCGTACTAATGTCCTGGATCCGCCTCTGCTCGAGCTCCTTAGCCCGACACCCATACTGATGTCCTGGATCCGCCTATGCTCGAACTACTTAGCCCCCACCCCCTACTGATGTCCTGGATCCGACTATGCTCGAGCTCCCGAGCCCCACCCCCGTACTGATCAGCTGAATCCGCTTATGCTCGAGCTTCTTAGCCCCACCGCCGTACTGATGTCCTAGATCCACCTCTGCTCGAGCTCCTTAGCCCCATCCCCGTACTAATATCCTGGATCCGCCTATGCTCGAACTCCGTAGCCCCTACCCCCTACTGATGTCCTGGATCCGCCTATGCTGGAACCCCCGAGTCTCACCCCGTACTGATGTCCTGATTCCGCTAATGCTCAGCTGCTTAGCCCCATCCCCGTACTAATGTCCTGGATCCGCCTATGCTCTAACTCCCTAGCCCGACCCTCGTAACGATGTCCTGGATCCGCCTATGCTCTAACTCCCTAGCCCCACCCTCGTACTGATGTCCTGGGTCCGCCTATGCTCGAACTCTTTAGCCCTTACCCCCATGCTGATGTCCTGGATCCGCTTATGCTCGATCTCCTTACCCCCACACCAGTAACGCCCCACCTCCGTGCCCCCCGCCCCCGAAACGACATAGGCGGATACAAGGGGAAAGGGGACAGGTGCCCCCCATAGAATCTTAGCGCCCCCTGAAATTGTCCCGGAAACCCCTGGAAACTGGAAAGTTCGATGGCACCCCCTGAAATGTCGTTTTCCCCGAGATGCAGGTATCGGGGTCTACTGATAGGTTTTAGCGCCTACTTGATAGGTTTTTCCGGCCAAAAGTGGCGTCCCTCTTGTAGATAGCGCCCACCAGGAAGTTTCCCCTTCCACCTCGCCCCCGATAGGCAATCCTGGATCCGCGTATGGGAAGCGACATTTCAGGGAGCGTCATTCGCCTTGAGAGGCGTGTCTTTTACAATTTCAGAGGGCGCCGATGGTCGATTGGGGGTTGGGAGAGGGGATGGGGAGAAGGGTGGGGGGGGGCACCTAGCCTACTTATTCCCTGGATCCACCCATGGTCCAAAAACAGAAACATAATACTCTTATTGTAAACTCAGACTTTTACGGTACTCTAATTACTTGTGATGCATTATGGGTATTGTTGGGTACTTTTTACCAGACCATAAGTAAACAGAAACGGCCGCGCCGATCGCCGGCGTTGCCGCGGCGTGGACGCAGGGGTGACGCGTGGTGATTTGCTACAACGATGCGTGGAGGAACGGCATGTTAGTAAAGGTAACTTGGTGTTTCATTGATATATATGCAGATGGAATGTCGACATATGTCTCTTACCTAGCTGCATGCAAAATTTCATTTCCCTCCAATGACTCTAACCACCCTAAACCCCGGTGTGAAGCAAAAATGAACTGATAAAATTACCACTTTGAAATGCATTTTACGGCTTATAGCGCGGAAGCCGTAAGAGATAAGTGGGGGGTATCAGCGAGAGAAATGACGGCAACGAAGTTTTCTATCCAGCCGTGTTAAGTTCAATACCGTAGCTATCATGGTCTGGAAACCAGGGGCTGAGAATAAAAATTTTAAAAACTTATATTTTATTTTTGCCTATAAAATAAAAAGTTTCAGCCTGAAAGTTTTTATCTCTAAATATATAATAAAGGAGGCTATTTTCTCTTATTATCTGAAATGGGAACTAATTTTTATCAATTAGATCGGAAGATATAAGGGTTTGAATGATATTTTGGGAAATGCAGACCTTCACGGAATGGGCCAAAAAGGACCCTTAAATTTCCGTTTTTGTTTTGTTTCTGTGTTTGTGCAGTACTGCACAAACCGGCCTTTAAGTTGATATTTGACTCAGAACCTGAACTGCTGTAGCTTCAGATATTTCGAGCCTGTAGTTAAGACCATGAGTTTTATGCCAAATTTAGGGTGCAAAGTTTAAAAGCTAATTTAGAGCCTTAAATTTAAAGCTTTTTCTTTCCAACTTTTTGTGTGAACTACAAATTTCCCTGATGTAAAAGGGTGCAAGTTTGAAGAGTCTAGATGAATTTGCAAAAAATAGAAAAATAAAAGTTAAAAATCACATAATGCAAAATTCTGGGCAAAATTTTGAAAATTTTGAAAATTGACAACCGTGGTGCTTATTCATTTGGAAGTGCCTTCTATCCACAAAAGTTTTAGGTCTCTGATACCAGCACTCAGAACAGACAACAACAACAACAACAACCTCGGCCTGCGGCCTCGGCAGGTGCCGCTCTGGCGCAGGAGAAGCCGGTGACAATGTACGTTAGCCAAACAGTTCGATTGACAGGCGAGTGTTTTCAGCATCTTGATACTTATAACAACGCAATGTTGGATTTTTAGATTTTGTGTTCTCATTATGGCTCCATTCAATCCCCTGTCTAGGCCCATGTTTTCCTAAATTAGCATGTCTCTGCATACTGCACCACGCTTGCCCTCTGTTCATATCATCAAAGAAATAAACACACGCATAATGTTTGTTTTGTTAACACGCGCATTGACGGGGGTCTGAGCCACCTTCGCATTGACGGGGGCGGGTACCCGCCCCCTAAGATCTCGAGAACCACGGTAGGTAGCGAAAAACGGTAAACGGCGTTGGGCTGCCCATCCACTTCTCCATCGAAAACATTTGAACCATTTTTTTGTCAGGTCACATTTAAGGTCACGAGAGGTCAAAACATGCCCGCCATAGGGATAACATGTAAAATTCAGTTTTTCGGGCATTACATCTGAACAAGTAAAGATAGAGCAAAACGACTTCAACTATATGAATCCTCTTAGCAAGCCGAATCGAATGATATATAATTTGACCTTGTTAAGTCAAATCAATGATTTGACCTGACCTGAGGTCAGGTCAGGGTCGAATTATATAAAATGCATATCATTAGAACCGCAAAGGCCAGGCGAGTCTAATGCAGCTAAAATAAATGCTCTATCACCATCCGTTACTGAGTTATTCCGTAAAAACCATTTTCCCATGTATTTCCAATGGAGAGGTCATGCCTCGTACCTGACCTTAGGTCATCGATATCAAAAATACCGGAACATATGTTAGAGAACTCGGTGGGGCCATTATGTGATATGAGTTTCAATCGGATAAGTTCACCCTGCTCCGACTTATGCTATCTTAAACTTTTTTTGAGGTCGGGTCACTTGACCTGTACTGGTGACCTGACCTGAGATGACCTAACCTTAAAATTTTCACAAAAGTTGTAAAAATGATGAGGGAAAAGGTATAGCAAGTATGGCGGCGCTACGCGCCGCCGTTTTTCTACTGTCGCCGAAAAACCCGAGGGGGGCGGGTTCCCGCCCCCCGTCAATGCGCGTGTTAAGCAAAGACTGGGCATGACGAGAAGAAAGGAGATACAATATAAAATATGATGGGTTTTCCGACGGTATATCACCTATACCTGCAGATTTTCACCCAATTCAGCCTATTTGTTACCGAATTATGCCCCAGCTCGAGACCTCAGCCCCACCACCGAACTGATGTCCTGGATCCGCCTATGTTCGAGCTCCTTACCCCACCCCCTTACATATGTCCTGGATCTGCCTATGCTCGAACTCAGTAGCCCCACCTCTATACTGCCCTGCATCCGCCTATGCTTGAACTCCTTAGCCACTACCCCTACTGATGTCCTGGATCCGCCTATGCTCGAGCTCCCGAGCCCCACCCACGTACTGATGTCCTGAATCCGCTTATGCTCGAGCTCCTTAGCCCCACCCCCGTACTGATGTCCTGGATCCGCTTATGTTTTAACTCTTTAGCCCCTACCTGTTTTAACTCTTTAGCCCCTTGAGGTCCTGGATCCGCTTATGCTCGAGCTCCTTAGCCCCACCCCCGTACTGATATCTTTGATCCGCCTATACTCGAGCCCCTTAGCCCCGGCCCCGTACTGATGTCCTGGATCCGCCTCTGCTCGAGCTCCTTAGCCCGACACCCACACTGATGTCCTGGATCCGCCTATGCTCGAGCTCCTTAGCCCCATCTCCGTACAGATGTCCTGGATCCGCCTATGCTGGATCTTCTAGCCCCATCCCCGTACCGATATGCTGGATCCGCCTATGCTCAAACCCCTTAGCCTCTAACCCCGTACTGATATCCTGGCTCCGCTTATGCTCGAGCTCCTTAGCCCCACCCCCGTACTGATGTCCTGGATCCGCCTATGCCCGAACTCTTTAGCTCCTACCCTTCTGCTGATGTCCTGGATCCGCTTATGATTGAGCTCCTTAGCCCCACCTCTGTACTGATGTCCTTTATCCGCCTATACTCGAACCCCTTAGCCCCACCCCCGTACTGATGCCCTGGATCCGCCTCTGCTCGAGCTCCTTAGCCCCACACCCATACTGATGTCCTGGATCCGCCTATACTCCAGCTCTTTAGCCCCACCCCCGTACAGATGTCCTGGATCCACCTATGCTCGATCTCCTTAGCCCCACCTACGTACTGATGTCCTGGATCCGCCTTTACTCAGGCTCCGGAGCCACACCCTTGCACTATGTCCTGGATCCGCCTATGCTCGAGCTCCTTAGCCCCACCCCGAACTGATGTCCTGTATCTGCCTATGCTCGAACTCCGTAGTCCCACCTCCGTACTGCCCTGGATTCGCCTATACTCAAACTCTTTATTCCCTAGCACCCTACTAATGTCCTGGATCCGCCTATGCTGGAACGCCCGAGCCCCACCACCGTACTGATGTCCTGGATCCGCCTATGCTCGAGCTCCTTAGCCCCACGCCCGTACTGAGGCCTGGATCCGCCTTTGCTGGAGCTCCTTAGCCCCACCCCCGTACTGATGTCCTGGATCCGCCTATGCTCGAACTTCTTAGCCCCACCTCCGTACTGATGTCCTGGATCCGCATATGCGCGAACTCCTTAGCCCCTACCCCCCTACTGATGTCCTGGTTCCGCCTATGCTCGAGCTCCTTACCCCACCTTCTTCCTGATGTCTTGGATCCGCCTATGCTCGAACTCCGTAGCCCCTACCCCCCCACTGATGTCCTGGATCCGCCTATGCTCGAGCTCCTTACCCCACCCCCTTACTGATGTCCTGGATCCGCCTGTGCTCGAACTTCGTAGCCCCACCTCTGTACTGCCCTGGATCCGCCTATGCTCGAACTACTTAGCCCCCACCCCCTACTGATGTCCTGGATCCGACTATGCTCGAGCTCCCGAGCCCCACCTCCGTACTGATCAGCTGAATCCGCTTATGATCGAGCTTCTTAGCCCCACCGCCGTACTGATGTCCTAGATCCGCCTCTGCTCGAGCTCCTTAGCCCCATCCCCGTACTAATATCCTGGATCCGCCTATGCTCGAACTCCGTAGCCCCTACTGATGTCCTGGATCCGCCTATGCTGGAACTCCCGAGTCTCACCCCGTACTGATGTCCTGATTCCGCTAATGCTCAGCTGCTTAGCCCCATCCCCGTACTAATGTCCTGGATCCGCCTATGCTCTAACTCCCTAGCCCGACCCTCGTACCGATGTCCTGGTTCCGCCTATGCTCGAACTCCGTAGCCCCACCTCCGTACTGCCCTGGATCCGCCTATGCTCGAACTCCTTAGCCCCTACCCCCTACTGGTGTCCTGGATCCGCCTATGCTGGAACTGCCGAGTCCCACCTCGTACTGATGTCCTGAATCCGCTAATGCTCGAGCTTCTTAGCCCCATCCCCGTACTAATGTCCTGGATCCGCCTATGCTCTAACGCCCTGGCGCCACCCTCGTACTGATGTCCTGGATCCGCCTATGCTCTAACTCCCTAGCCCCACCCTTGTACTGATGTCCTGGGTCCGCCTATGCTCGAACTCTTTAGCCCTTACCCCCATGCTGATGTCCTGGATCCGATTATGCTCGATCTCCTTACCCCCCACACCAGTAACGCCCCACCTCCGTGCCCCCCCGCCCCCGAAACGACATAGGCGGATCCAAGGGGAAAGGGGACAGGTGCCCCCCATAGAATCTTAGCGCCCCTGAAATTGTCCCGGAAGCCCTGGAAAGTTCGATGGCACCCCTTGAAATGTCGTTTTCCCCGAGATGCAGGTATCGGGGTCTACTGATAGGTTTTAGCGCCTACTTGATAGTTTTTTCCGGCCAAAGTGGCGTCCCTGGTGTAGATAGCGCCCACCAGGAAGTTTCCCCTTCCACCTCGCCCCCGATAGGCAATCCTGGATCCACGTATGGGAAGCGACATTTCAGGGAGCGTCATCGACCTTGAGAGGCGTGTCTTTACAATTTCAGAGGGCGCCGATGGTCGATTGGGGGTTGGGGGAGGGGATGGGGGGAGAAGGGTGGGGGGGCACCTAGCCTACTTATTCCCTGGATCCACCCATGGTCCAAAAACAGAAACATAATACCCTTATTGTAAACTCGGACTTTTACGGTACTCTAATTACTTGTGATGCATTATGGGTAGTGTTGGGTACTTTTTTACCAGACCATAAATAAACAGAAACGGCCGCGCCGATCGCCGGCGTTGCCGCGACGTGGACGCAGGGGTGACGCGTGGTGATTTGCTACAACGATGCGTGGAGAAACGGCATGTTAGTAAAGGTAACTTGGTGTTTCATTGATATATATGCAGATGGAATGTCGACATATGTCTCTTACCTAGCTGCATGCAAAATTTCATTTCCCTCCAATGTCTCTAACCACCCTAAACCCCGGTGTGAAGCAAAAATGAACTGATAAAATTACCACTTTGAAATGCATTTTACGGCTTATAGCGCGGAAGCCGTAAGAGATAAGTGGGGGGTATGAGTGAGAAAAATGACGGCAACGAAGTTTTCTATCCAGCCGTGTTAAGTTCAATACTGTAGCTATCATGGTCTGGAAACCAGGGGGCTGAGAATAAAAATTTTAAAAACTTATATTTTATTTTTGCCTATAAAATAGAAAGTTTCAGCCTAAAAGTTTTTATCTCTAAATATATAATAAAGGAGGCTATTCTCTTTTATTATCTGAAATGGGAACTAATTTTTATCAATTAGATCGGAAGATATAAGGGTTTGAATGATATTTTGGGAAATGCAGACCTTTACGGAATGGGCCAAAAAGGACCCTTAAATTTCCGTTTTTGTTTTGTTTTTGTGTTTGTGCAGTACTGCACAAACCGGCCTTTAAGTTGATATTTGACTCAGAACCTGAACTGCTGTAGCTTCAGATATTTCGAGCCTGGAGTTTAGACCATGAGTTTTATGCCAAATTTAGGGTGCAAAGTTTAAAAGCTAATTTAGAGCCCTAAATTTAAAGCTTTTTCTTTCCAACTTTTTGTGTGAACTACAAATTTCCCTGATGTAAAAGGGTGCAAGTTTGAAGAGTCTAGATGAATTAGCAAAAAATAGAAAAATAAAAGTTAAAAATCACATAATGCAAAATTCTGGGCAAAATTTTGAAAATTTTGAAAATTGACAACCGTGGTGCTTATTCATTTGGAAGTGCCTTCTATCCACAAAAGTTTTAGGTCTCTGATACCAGCGCTCAGAACAGACAACAACAACAACAACAACAGACAACGACGACGACGAGACCGGAAAAACTGTCAGAATAGAAGCCGTTTCTTACTTCGTTCGTCACCGGCTTCTGACCTCGGCCTGCGGCCTGGGCTAACGCCCCACCGGCGCAGGAGAGCCGCATGACAATGTGCCGAAAGCAAACCATATTTCGTTCTTAATGTATCTCTTCATAAGCCTGCAAGCCAGTTTTATCATTCTTTTCTTTGAAATAACCAATAAAGAGTACGTGGTCACCCCCGGATTCGAACCGGACCTACCTGATCAAGAGACAGGGCCTCTAACCACTAGACCACCGTGCCACACTTCTCAGCCTCCCACTAGCTGAACACCTGTGACCCGTCAGGAGGTCACTGGCTGGTACAACTCCGCCGAATATGCCGGGCCGCTGGCGCCGGGTGCTGTGCTTGTCCCGAAAAGGCACGATATAAAGGTGCTTCTAGAAGACGAACCAAGCATTCTTTTGGGCTGAAATTACTTGTATCGTCGAGATAGGATCCTAAGCTAGCTTCATGCCAAATTTCTTCAACTTCCATCTATTTTAAGGACTTGAAACCATGGTGAGAAGCAAAGGTGGTCCGATAAATTTGGCATCTTATAATACATTTTTGACTAATTACTCGAAAGCCATTAGAGATAGGTGGGTAGTATAAGTGAGCGAAATGACCGCAAGTAACTTTCCTATTCAGCCATGTCAGTTCTGAGTTTGTGAGTGACATGAGCTTGGAACCAGGAAGATGCAAATAAAAAGTTTTTTTACTCAATTTCTATTTATGCCTATAAAACAAAGAATTTCACATTCACAATTTCCATCTCCAAATATTATCAGGCAGGAGCAATGTTCTTTCATTATTTGAAATGAAAACTCAAATCGGTCAATTAGATTGTGAGATATTAACGTTGAAATGAAATGAACCAAAATTCAGTCTTCCGGAAGAACTGTAAAAAGTAGGTCAAAATTTTATGTTTTGCACTCAAAACTATGCCTAAGCACTACAAAATTTGTCTAGCCACCCCTAGGTAACTGCCTTTCAGCTAACTGAGGCCTGTCTTCTGACATTTCGAGCGCACAAGTCGGCCATCAACTTTTAGCGGTTTTTTTGCGCGCGTGAGAAATGCCGCGTTTTCGCGCAATAAATATTGTCGGATCAGCTCAATTTTTTCCCCTAGCTGGCCCTTGTTATCCATTGAAAAGGACATAAATTTCAAGTTCGTAGCTTAAGAAGTAAAAATTAGAAAAATATAAAACAGAAAAAGTTTGAGCCAAAATTTCTCAAAAACTATTTTGGATTTCAACTCGGGGCTTCAGTTTGGGTGTCTGGAGCAGACGGGCTATCATCCTACAAAATTCCAGAGCTCTGACATCAATTCCAGGACTGACAGACGCCAACAACAACCACAACCTCGGCCTGCGGCCTCGGCAGGTGCCGCTCTGGCGCAGGAGAAGCCGGTGACAATGTACGTTAGCCAAAGAGTTCGATTGACAGGCGAGTTTTTTCAGCAGTTTGATACTTATAAGAACGCAATGTTGGAGTTTTAGGTTTTGTGTTCTCATTATGGCTCCATTCAATCCCCTGTCTAGGCCCATGTTTTCCTAAATTAGCATGTCTCTGCATACTGCACCACGCTTGCCCTCTGTTCATATCATCAAATAAATAAACACACGCATAATGTTTGTTTTGTTAAGCAAAGACTGGGCATGACGAGAAGAAAAGAGATACAATATAAGATATGATGGGTTTTCCGACGGTATTTCACCCATACCTGCAGATTTTCACCAAATTCAGCCTATTTGTTACCGAGTTATGCCCCAGCTCGAGACCTCAGCCCCACCACCGAACTGATGTCCTGGATCCGCCTATGCTCGAGCTCCTTACCCGAACCCCTTACATATGTCCTGGATCTGCCTATGCTCGAACTCCGTAGCCCCACCTCTATACTGCCCTGGACACGCCTATGCTTGAACTCCTTAGCCCCTACCCCTAATGATGTCCTGGATCAGCCTATGCTCGAGCTCCCGAGCCCCACCCACGTACTGATGTCCTGAATCCGCTTATGCTCGATCTCCTTAGCCCCACTTCCGTACTGATGTCCAGGATCCGCTTATGTTTTAACTCTTTAACCCCTACCTGTTTTAACTCTTTAGCCTCTTGATGTCCTGGATCCGCTTATGCTCGAGCTCCTTAGCCCCACCCCCGTACTGATGTCTTTGATCCGCCTATACTCGAGCCCCTTAGCCCCGGCCCCGTACTGATGTCCTGGATCCGCCCCTGCTCGAGTTCCTTAGCCCGACACCCATACTGATGTCCTGGATCCGCCTATGCTCGAGCTCCTTAGCCCCATCTCCGTACAGATGTCCTGGATCCGCCTATGCTGGATCTCCTAGCCCCATACCCGTACCGATATGCTGGATCCGCCTATGCTCAAACCCCTTAGCCTCTAACCCCGTACTGATATCCTGGCTCCGCTTATGCTCGAGCTCCTTAGCCCCACCCCCGTACTGATGTCCTGGATCCGCCTATGCCCGAACTCTTTAGCCCCTACCCCTCTGCTGATGTCCTGGATCCGCTTATGCTTGAGCTCCTTAGCCCCACCTCTGTACTGATGTTCTTTATCCGCCTATACTCGAACCCCTTAGCCCCACCCCCGTACTGATGCCCTGGATCCGCCTCTGCTCGAGCTCCTTAGCCCCACACCCATACTGAGATCCTGGATCCGCCTATACTCCAGCTCTTTAGCCCCACCCCCGTACAGATGTCCTGGATCCACCTATGCTCGATCTCCTTAGCCCCACCCCCGTACTGATGTCCTGGATCCGCCTTTACTCAGGCTCCGGAGCCACACCCCTGCACTGATGTCCTGGATCCGCCTATGCTCGAGCTCCTTAGCCCCACCCCCGAACTGATGTCCTGGATCTGCCTATGCTCGAACTCCGTAGCCCGACCTCCGTACTGGCCTGGATTCGCCTATACTCAAACTCTTTATTCCCTACCACCCTACTAATGTCCTGGATCCGCCTATGCTGGAACGCCCGAGCCCCACCACCGTACTGATGTCCTGGATCCGCCCCTGCTCGAGTTCCTTAGCCCGACACCCATACTGATGTCCTGGATCCGCCTATGCTCGAGCTCCTTAGCCCCATCTCCGTACAGATGTCCTGGATCCGCCTATGCTGGATCTCCTAGCCCCATACCCGTACCGATATGCTGGATCCGCCTATGCTCAAACCCCTTAGCCTCTAACCCCGTACTGATATCCTGGCTCCGCTTATGCTCGAGCTCCTTAGCCCCACCCCCGTACTGATGTCCTGGATCCTCCTATGCCCGAACTCTTTAGCCCCTACCCCTCTGCTGATGTCCTGGATCCGCTTATGCTTGAGCTCCTTAGCCCCACCTCCGTACTGATGTCCTAGATCCGCATATGCGCGAACTCCTTAGCCCCTACCCCCTACTGATGCCCTGGATCCGCCTATGCTCGAGCTCCGTAGCCCCTACCCCCCCCACTGATGTCCTGGATCTGCTTATGCTTGAGCTCCTTAGCCCCACCTCTGTACTGATGTCCTTTATCCGCCTATACTCGAACCCCTTAGCCCCACCCCCGTACTGATGCCCTGGATCCGCCTCTGCTCGAGCTCCTTAGCCCCACACCCATACTGATGTCCTGGATCCGCCTATACTCCAGCTTTTTAGCCCCCACCCCCGTACAGATGTCCTGGATCCACCTATGCTCGATCTCCTTAGCCCCACCCCCCGTACTGATGTCCTGGATCTGCCTTTACTCAGGCTCCGGAGCCACACCCTTGCACTGATGTCCTGGATCCGCATATGCGCGAACTCCTTAGCCCCTACCCCCTACTGATGTCCTGGATCCGCCTATGCTCGAGCTCCTTACCCCACCTTCTTCCTGATGTCTTGGATCCGCCTATGCTCGAACTCCGTAGCCCCTACCCTCCCCCCCACTGATGTCCTGGATCCGCCTATGCTCGAGCTCCTTACCCCACCCCCTTACTGATGTCCTGGATCCGCCTGTGCTCGAACTTCGTAGCCTCACCTCTGTACTGCCCTGGATCCGCCTATGCTCGAACTACTTAGCCCCACCCCCTACTGATGTCCTGGATCCGACTATGCTCGAGCTCCCGAGCCCCACCCCCGTACTGATCAGCTGAATCCGCTTATGATCGAGCTTCTTAGCCCCACCGCCGTACTGATGTCCTAGATCCGCCTCTGCTCGAGCTCCTTAGCCCCATCCCCGTACTAATATCCTGGATCCGCCTATGCTCGAACTCCGTAGCCCCTAACCCCCTACTGATGTCCTGGATCCGCCTATGCTGGAACTCCCGAGTCTCACCCCGTACTGATGTCCTGATTCCGCTAATGCTCAGCTGCTTAGCCCGATCCCCGTACTAATGTCCTGGATCCGCCTATGCTCTAACTCCCTAGCCCGACCCTCGTACTGATGTCCTGGATCCGCCTATGCTCTAACTCCTTAGCCCCACCCTTGTACTGATGTCCTGGGTCCGCCTATGCTCGAACTCTTTAGCCCTTACCCCCATGCTGATGTCCTGGATCCGATTATGCTCGATCTCCCTACCCCCACACCAGTAACGCCCCACCTCCTTGCCCCCCCGCCCCCGAAACGACATACGCGGATCCAAGGGGAAAGGGGACAGGTGCCCCCATAGAATCTTAGCGCCCCCTGAAATTGTCCCGGAAACCCCTGGAAAGTTCGATGGCACCCCCTGAAATGTCGTTTTCCCCGAGATGCAGGTGTCGGGGTCTACTGATGGGTTTTAGCGCCTACTTGATAGGTTTTTCCGGCCAAAAGTGGCGTCCCTGGTGTAGATAGCGCCCACCAGGAAGTTTCCCCTTCCACCTCGCCCCCGATAGGCAATCCTGGATCCACGTATGGGAAGCGACATTTCAGGGAGCGTCATCGACCTTGAGAGGCGTGTCTTTACAATTTCAGAGGGCGCCGATGGTCGATTGGGGGTTGGGGGAGGGGATGGGGGAGAAGGGTGGGGGGGGCACCTAGCCTACTTATTCCCTGGATCCACCCATGGTCCAAAAACAGAAACATAATACTCTTATTGTAAACTCAGACTTTTACGGTACTCTAATTACTTGTGATGCATTATGAGTAGTGTTGGGTACTTTTTACCAGACCATAAATAAACAGAAACGGCCGCGCCGATCGCCGGCGTTGCCGCGACGTGGACGCAGGGGTGACGCGTGGTAATTTGCTACAACGATGCGTGGAGAAACGGCATGTTAGTAAAGGTAACTTGGTGTTTCATTGATAAATATGCAGATGGAATGTCGACATATGTCTCTTACCTAGCTGCATGCAAAATTTCATTTCCCTCCAATGACTCTAACCACCCTAAACCCCGGTGTGAAGCAAAAATGAACTGATAAAATTACCACTTTGAAATGCATTTTACGGCTTATAGCGCGGAAGCCGTAAGAGATAAGTGGGGGGTATGAGTGAGAAAAATGACGGCAACGAAGTTTTCTATCCAGCCGTGTTAAGTTCAATACCGTAGCTATCATGGTCTGGAAACCAGGGGGCTGAGAATAAAAATTTTAAAAACTTATATTTTATTTTTGCCTATACAATAAAAAGTTTCAGCCTAAAAGTTTTTATCTCTAAATATGTAATAAAGGAGGCTATTCTCTCTTATTATCTGAAATGGGAACTAATTTTTATCAATTAGATCGGAAGATATAAGGGTTTGAATGATATTTTGGGAAATGCAGACCTTCACGGAATGGGCCAAAAAGGACCCTTAAATTTCCGTTTTTGTTTTGTTTTTATGTTTGTGCAGTACTGCACAAACCGGCCTTTAAGTTGATATTTGACTCAGAACCTGAACTGCTGTAGCTTAAGATATTTCGAGCCTGTAGTTTAGACAATGAGTTTTATGCCAAATTTAGGGTGCAAAGTTTAAAAGCTAATTTAGAGCCCTAAATTTAAAGCTTTTTGTTTCCAACTTTTTGTGTGAACTACAAATTTCCCTGATGTAAAAGGGTGCAAGTTTGAAGAGTCTAGATCAATTAGCAAAAAATAGAAAAATAAAAGTTAAAAATCACATAATGCAAAATTCTGGGCAAAATTTTGAAAATTTTGAAAATTGACAACCGTGGTGCTTATTTATTTGGAAGTGCCTTCTATCCACAAAAGTTTTAGGTCTCTGATACCAGCGCTCAGAACAGACAACAACAACAACAACAGACAACGACGACGACGAGACCGGAAAAACTGTCAGAATAGAAGCCGTTTCTTACTTCGTTCGTCACCGGCTTCTGACAACAACAGACCACGACGAGACCCGTCTGAGCGGCCAGAATAGAGCCGCTTGAGAAATCTCAATGCGCTTCGCTCCATGGATTTCGTCATACGGCTCTGACAACAGACAACCACGACGAGACCGGAAAAACTGTCAGAATAGAAGCCGTTTCTTACTTCGTTCGTCACCGGCTTCTGACAACAACGACGACGAGACCGGAAAAACTGTCAGAACAACTACTCGGCCTGCGGCCTCGGCAGGTGCCGCTCTGGCGCAGGAGAACCCGGTGACAATGTACGTTAGCCAAACAGTTCGATTGACAGGCGAGTTTTTTCAGCAGTTTGATACTTATAACAACGCAATGTTGGAGTTTTAGGTTTTGTGTTCTCATTATGGCTCCATTCAATCCCCTGTCTAGGCCCATGTTTTCCTAAATTAGCATGTCTCTGCATACTGCACCACGCCTGCCCTTTGTTCATATCATCAAAGAAATAAACACACGCATAATGTTTGTTTTGTTAAGCAAAGACTGGGCATGACGAGAAGAAAGGAGATACGATATAAAATATGATGGGATTTCCGACGGTATTTAACACGCGCATTGACGGGGGTGGGTACCCGCCCCCCTCGGGTTTTTCGGAGACAGTAGAAAAACGGCCGCGCGTAGCGCCGCCGTACTTGATATACCTTTTCCCTCATCATTTTTACAACTTCTGTTAAAATTTTAAGGTTAGGTCATCTCAGGTCAGGTCACCAGTACAGGTCAAGTGACCCGACCTCAAAAAAAGTTTAAGATAGCATAAGTCGGAGCAGGGTGAACTTATCCGATTGAAACTCATATCACATAATGGCCCCACCGAGTTCTCTAAGATATGTTCCGGTATTTTTGATATCGATGACCTAAGGTCAGGTACGAGGCATGACCTCTCCTTAGGAAATACATGGGAAAATGTTTTTTTACGGAATAACTCAGTAAACGATGGTGATAAAGCATTTATTTTAGCTGCATTAGACTCGCCTGGGCTTTGCGGTTCTAATGATATGCATTTTATATAATTTGACCCTGACCTGACCTCAGGTCAGGTCAAATCCTTGATTTGACCTAGCAAGGTCAAATTATATATCATTCGATTCGGCTTGCTAAGAGGATTCATATAGTTCAAGTCGTTTTGCTCTATCTTTACTTGTTCAGATGTAATGGCCGAAAAACTGAATTTTACATATTATCCTTATGACGGGCATGTTTTGACCTCCGTGACCTTAAATGTGACCTGACAAAAAAATGGTTCAAATGTATTCGATGGAGAAGTGGATGGGCAGACCAACGCCGTTTACCGTTTTTCGCTACCTACCGTGGTTCTCGAGATCTTAGGGGGCGGGTACCCGCCCCCGTCAATGCGAAGGTGGCTCAGACCCCCGTCAATGCGCGTGTTAACCTATACCTGCAGATTTTCACCCAATTCAGCCTATTTGTTAACGAATTATGCCCCAGCTCGAGACCTCAGCCCCACCACCGAACTGATGTCTTGGATCCGCCTATGCTCCAGCTCCTTAGCCCACCCCCTTACATATGTCCTGGATCTGCCTATGCTCGAACTCTGTAGCCCCACCTCTATACTGCCCTGGATCCGCCTATGCTTGAACTCCTTAGCCACTACCCCTACTGTTGTCCTGGATCCGCCTATGCTCGAGCTCCCGAGCCCCACCCACGTACTGATGTCCTGAATCCGCTTATGCTCGAGCTCCCTAGCCCCACCCCCGTACTGATGTCCTGGATCCGCTTATGTTTTAACTCTTTAGCCCCTACCTGTTTTAACTCTTTAGCCCCTTGATATCCTGGATCCGCTTATGCTCGAGCTCCTTAGCCCCACCCCCGTACTGATGTCTTTGATCCGCTTATACTCGAGCCTCTTACCCCAGCCCCGTACTGATGTCCTGGATCCGCCTCTGCTCGAGCTCCTTAGCCCAACACCCATACTGATGTCCTGGATCCGCCTATGCTCGAGCTCCTTAGCCTAACCTCCGTACAGATGTCCTGGATCCGCCTATGCTGGATCTCCTTAGCCCAATCCCCGTACCGATATGCTGGATCCGCCCATGCTCAAACTCCTTAGCCTCTAACGCCGTACTGATATCCTGGCTCCGCTTATGCTCGAGCTCCTTAGCCCCACCCTCGTACTGATATCCTGGATCCGCCTATGCTCGAACTCTTTAGCCCATACCCCCGTGCTGATGTCCTGGATCCGCTTATGCTCGAGCTCCTTAGCCCCACCCCCGTACTGATGTCCTTGATCCGCCTATACTCGAGCCCCTTAGCCCCCACCCCCGTACTGATGTCCCGGATCCGCCTCTGTTCGAGCTCCTTAGCCCCACACCCATACTTATGTCCTGGATCCGCCTATGCTCCAGCTCCTTAGCCCACCCCCTTACATATGTCCTGGATCCGCCTATGCTCGAGCTCCCGAGCCCCACCCACGTACTGATGTCCTGAATCCGCTTATGCTCGAGCTCCCTAGCCCCACCCCCGTACTGATGTCCTGGATCCGCTTATGTTTTAACTCTTTAGCCCCTACCTGTTTTAACTCTTTAGCCCCTTGATATCCTGGATCCGCTTATGCTCGAGCTCCTTAGCCCCACCCCCCGTACTGATGTCTTTGATCCGCTTATACTCGAGCCTCTTACCCCAGCCCCGTACTGATGTCCTGGATCCGCCTCTGCTCGAGCTCCTTAGCCCAACACCCATACTGATGTCCTGGATCCGCCTATGCTCGAGCTCCTTAGCCTAACCTCCGTACAGATGTCCTGGATCCGCCTATGCTGGATCTCCTTAGCCCAATCCCCGTACCGATATGCTGGATCCGCCCATGCTCAAACTCCTTAGCCTCTAACGCCGTACTGATATCCTGGCTCCGCTTATGCTCGAGCTCCTTAGCCCCACCCTCGTACTGATATCCTGGATCCGCCTATGCTCGAACTCTTTAGCCCATACCCCCGTGCTGATGTCCTGGATCCGCTTATGCTCGAGCTCCTTAGCCCCACCCCCGTACTGATGTCCTTGATCCGCCTATACTCGAGCCCCTTAGCCCCACCCCCGTACTGATGTCCCGGATCCGCCTCTGTTCGAGCTCCTTAGCCCCACACCCATACTTATGTCCTGGATCCGCCTATGCTCCAGCTCCTTAGCCCCACCCCCGTACAGATGTCCTGGATCCGCCTATGCTCGATCTCCTTAGCCCCACCCCCGTACTGATGTCCTGGATCCGCCTCTGCTCGAGCTCCTTAGCCCCACCCCCCGTATTGATGTCCTGGATCTGCCTTTACTCGAGCTCCGGAGCCCCACCCCGCACAGATGTCCTGGATCCGCCTATGCTCGAGCTCCTTAGCCCCACCCCCGTACTGATGTCCTGGATCCGCCTATACCCGAACTCCTTAGCCCCTACCCCCTACTGATGTCCTGGATCCGCCTATGGTCGAGCTCCTTACCCCACCCCGTTACTGATGTCCTGGATCCGCCTATGCTCGAACTCCGTAGCCCCACCTCTGTACTGCCCTGGATCCGCCTATGCTTGAACTCCTTAGCCCCCACCCCCTACTGATGTTCTGGATCCGCCTATGCTCGAGCTCCCGAGCCCCACCACCGTACTGATGAGCTGAATCCGCTTATGCTCGAGCTCCTTAACACCACCCCCGTACTGATGTCCTGGCTCCGCTTATGCTCGAGCTCCTTAGCCACACCCCCGTACTGATGTCCTGGATCCGCCTCTGCTCGAGCTCCTTAGCCCCACCCCCGTACTGATGTCCTGGATCCGCCTCTGCTCGAGCTCCTTAGCCCCACACCCATACTTATGTCCTGGATCCGCCTATGCTGGAGCTCCTTAGCCCCACCCCCTACTGATGTCCTGGATCCGCCTTTACTCGAGCTCCGGAGCCCCACCCCCGCACTGATGTCCTGGATCCGCCTATACTCGAGCCCCTTAGCCCCACCCCCGTGCTGATGTCCTGGATCCGCCTCTGCTCGAGCTCCTTAGCCCCACCCCCGTACTGATGTCCTGGATCCGCCTCTGCTCAAACTCACTAGCCCCACCCCGGTACTGATGTCTTGGATCCGCCTATGCTCGAGCTCCTTAGCCCCACCCCCCATACTAATGGCCTGGATCCGCCACTGCTTATTAAGTTTATTTAAGCAGGGAGTGCAAGGAGTCACGTGTCATGGTATTACCACAAAGAGGTTTATTCGGCTGGGAAAGAAATGGTGTGCAACGGTGGATCCTTTGGCCAGTGCTACCTATGGTTAGAGGATGCATTAACTAGTGGGTAGATAGATAGACAGATGATAAACTTTTTATTGGACGGAAACAATATGACAGGTATAACAAATAGATTGACGCAAAAGCCCGAAGCCTTAAGTGGTGGGGCCTCTCTTATCTCTCTCATAAGACACATCACTTTTACCGGACCAATCACACACATACACAGTAAGATTTGGACACACATAAAGAAACAACAAAACACAACAAACCAAACAAGCAAACCAGTTCCTGACCACCATTTTGTTTTTTATTCGTCGCAAGTCGCCGCAGCGAGCGGGACCCTACCGCACGGCCGCCACCCGGCCGTCCGACTGATATGAATATCTAATAGACAACGCGCCCGCCGCACGAGTAGAGGCGCCGAAACGAGACAGACTACCCTGCCACCACCGGGCATTCGCACTGGTCTATAGCATGCGTACATAGCTATGGTGTCTGTCTCGCATAGCAGCTACCAGTGCGCCGCCCGCAGCCACGCTACGGCCGAACGGCGGGGTGAGGTTGCGAGCGGAAAACTTACTAGCATTGTGTATTACATTTAATTAAAGGTACACTGTTGTTGCTATGATATGCAACCTGTTGCGATGGCAAGATATGTCTTTCAACTAGCTTTTTGCCGAATTTCATCCACTTCCATCTATATTAACCATTCGAAATCCTGGTGTGAAGCAAAAATGAACCGATAAAATTACCACCTTGAAATGTATTTTACGGCTGATAGCGCGGAAGCCGTAAGAGATAAGTGGGGGTATGAGTGAGAAAAATGACGGCAACGAAGTTTTCTATCCAGCCGTGTTATATTCAATACCGTAGCTATCACGGTCTGGAAACCAGGGGGCTGAGAATAAAAATTTTAAAAACTTATATTTTATTTTTGCCTCTAAAATAAAAAGTTTCAGTCTGAAAGTTTTTATCTCTAAATATATAATAAAGGAGGCTATTCTCTTTTATTATCTGAAATGGGAAGTAATTTATCTTAATTAGATCGGAAGATATAAGGGTTTGACTGATATTTTGGGAAATGCAGACCTTCGCAGAATGGGCCAAAAAGGACCCTTAAATTTCCGTTTTTGTTTTGTTTCTGTGTTTGTGCAGTGCTGCACAAACCGGCCTTTAAATTGGTGTTTGGCTCAGAACCTGAACTGCTGTAGCTTCAGATATTTCGAGCCTGTAGTTTAGACTATGAGTTTTATGCCAAATTTAGGGTGCAAAGTTTAAAAGCTAATTTGGAGCATTAAATTTATAACTTTTTCTTTCAAACTTTTTGTGTGATCTACAAATTTCCCTGATGTAAAAGGGTGCAAGTTTGAAGACTGTAGATGAATTAGGAAAAAATAGAAAAATAAAAGTTAAAAATCACATACTGCAAAATTCTGGGCAAAATTTTGAAAATTTTGAAAATTGACAACCGTGGTGCTTATTCATTTAGAAGTGCCTTCTATCCACAAAAGTCTTAGGTCTCTGATACCAGCGCTCAGAACAGACAACAACAACAACAACAACAACAACAACAACAACAACAACAACAGACAGACACGACGAGACCGGAAAAACTGTCAGAATAGAAGCCGTTTCTTACTTCGTTCGTCACCGGCTTCTGACAACAACAACAGACAGACACGACGAGACCGGAAAAACTGTCAGAATAGAAGCCGTTTCTTACTTCGTTCGTCACCGGCTTCTGACAGAGAACGAAAAACTGTCAGTATAGAAGCCGTTTCTCACTTCGTTCGTCACCTGCTTCTGACAACCTCGGCTTGCGGCCTCGGCAGGTGCCGCTCTGGCGCAGGAGAAGCCGGTGACAATGTACGTTAGGCAAACCGTTCGATTGACAGGCGAGTGTTTTCAGCAGTATGATACATATACTAACGCGAGGTTGGGACTTGAGGTCTAATGTTCTCATTCTGACTACATTCAGTCCCATGTGTAAGTCCATGTTTTCCTAAACTAACATGTCTCTGCACACTGCGCCACGTTTGTCGTCTGTTCATGTCATCACATAAATAATCACACGTATAAAGTTTGGTTTGTTAAGTAAAGACTGGCTATGCCCAGAAGAAAGGAGATACAATATAAAATATTATGGGTTTGCCGACCATATTTCACCTATACCTGGAGATCTTCACACAATTCAGCCTATTTGTTGCCGAGTTAGCTTCGTTTATCCTAAGTCCCAGTCCGCATGCGCAGTAATGTCTGCAGTGAATGAGAGCGAATATACCGTTATAATTGACTGAAGCATGTTGGTATGTCGTTTGTTTGTCTCCTGAACTAAACTATCCCTTATAGCCTAATATTCCTTAGAATTCATACTGAGCATGCGCACACAATGCAATGTCATAATTCCGTGAATTGGGATTAGCAGATAGTATTCTGCTATTACTCTCAAATTTTTAGCCCAATCGGTCTATTGGCTCCCAAGATAGCCTCCCTGACCATAAGTTCTAATGCGCATGCGCACTTACCTTTGTAGTAAGCAAGGGTGTCAAAACTTTCATACTAAATTTAAGCATGTTCGCTCTCCTCTGTCCACGTCCTCTTCTGAAATATCCTCACCTTTAAGGCTTATCTTTAAGATTTCTACTGCGCATGCGCAGGGCAGTGTAGCTTCACTATGACATTATTTGTGGTTTTCACTCCGTGTCATTTTCTTGTTCACAAAATTTCAAAAAAATCAGCCCGTAAGTTGCCGGGATAGCCTCTGTTACCATTAGTTCCACTGCGCATGCGCAGTGACCTTTCATTGACCTGAAGACTGGATTCAAAATCTGCATGACCGATTTCCTCTCATTAATATTGTTCGACAATATGGAATAGAGTGCAACGAGATTTATATATTATTTACATGTCTAAATACTATAGCGGATACAAGGGGCGAGGCTAGTGGGCTTAAGTCCCCCCCATGTGAAAATGCCTAGAGCTATAGCATGAGCAAAGGATGTTTGGAGGCAATGGCAGAGAGGCTGGAGCTAAAAGGTGAATTCAGGGTAGCGGGGGATAGGAGGCACGTGCACCCCCCCTTTGGTCGATCCTCAGCACCCCTGAAATGGCCACGGCGCCCCTCAAACATTCGATGGCACCCTTGAAATGTCACTTCCCACCCTTTCCCCTAAGATGCAAAAATTGGCGCCCATCGGAAAGATTTTACGTGTCAAAAGTTGCGCTCTATGCTCCTGATTACACCCCTTGCCCTGCGGACGGTGCCTCCTCTATCGGTAATCCTTGATCCGCCTATGCTCAAGCTCCTTAGCCCCACCACCGAACTGATATCCTGGATCCGCAAATGCACCAACTCCTGAGGACCATCCCCGTACTGATGTCCTGGATCCGCCTATGCTCGAGCTCCTCAGCCCCACCCCCTTACTGATGTCCTGGATCCGCCTATGCTCGAACTCCCTAGCCCCACCTTCGTACTGTCCTAGATCCGCCTATGCTCGAGCTCCCTAGCCCCACCCCGTACTGATGTCCTGGATCTGCCTATGCTCGAGCTCCTTACCCCACCCCGTACTGATGTCCTGTATCTGCCTATGCTCGAGCTCCTTAGCCCCACCCCCGAACTGATGTCCTGGATCCGCCTATGATCGAGCTCCATAGGCCCATCCCCGTACTGATGTCCTGGTTCCGCCTATGCTCGAACTCCTTAGCCCCACCCCTGTACTGATGTCCTGGATCCGCCTATGCTCGAGCTCCTTAACCCCACCCCCGTATTGATGTCCTGGATCCGCTTATGCTCGAGGTCCCGAGTTCCAACCCGCTCCTGATGTCCTGGATCCGCCTATGCTTGAGCTCCTTAGCCCCACCCCGTACTGATGTCCTGGATCCGCCTATGCTCGAGCTCCTTAGCCCCACCCCGTACTGATGTCCTGGATCCGCCTATGCTCGAGCTCACTAGCCCCACCCCGGTACTGATGTCTTGGATCCGCCTATGCTCGAGCTCCTTAGCCCCACCCCCATACTAATGGCCTGGATCCGCCACTGCTTATAAAGTTTATTTAAGCAGGGAGTGCAAGGAGTCACGTGTCATGGTATCACCACAAAGCGGTTTATTCGGCTGGGAAAGAAATGGTGTGCAACGGTGAATCCTTTGGCCAGTGCTACCTATGGTTAGAGGATGCATTAACTAGTGGGTAGATAGATAGACAGATGATAAACTTTTATTGGACGGAAACAATATGACAGGTAAAACAAATAGATTGACGCAAAAGCCCGAAGGCTTAAGTGGTGGGGCCTCTCTTATCTCTCTCATAAAACACATCACTTTTACCGGACCTATCACACACATACACAGTAAGATTTGGACACACATAAAGAAACAAAACACAACAAACCAAACAAGCAAACCAGTTCCTGACCACCATTTTGTTTTTTATTCGTCGCAAGTCGCCGCAGCGAGCGGAACCCTACCGCACGGCCGCCACCCGGGCGTCCGACTGATATGAAGAAGCATGTCGGAGCAGGGAGGCGTTCGGACACCCCGACCATCACGGCTGCGCAAAGGGCCCTCGTTTTTGTCGTCATCAGGACGTAGAAGCCGGGAGCATGCGGCCCTCCACGTCCACATAAAGTACCATCATCTGTTGGAACAGCCTCAGGACCACTTTGAACGTGGCGTCCATCGTGATGAGAGCTTGTTGGCGCGCCGTCTCCAGCAGTGCCTTGGAGGGGAAGGGTACTGCCATCTGAAAGGCAGGGAAAATCATCGGACGTATCGCGGATGCCAAATTCTAGTTTTCTTCTCAGAAAATAGAAATGATGCACTTTGAACTTAGCATTCCAGTTCGGTGGTGCAAAACTAGCTTAGTTTTCCCCCCGAAGGTGTTGCAGCTACCTTCTGTTTTTCTGTGTATGCTATAAAATATCTAAGCAACTCGTATCAATTAATCGATTGTGATGGATAGAATACTAATTGATTGTAAACAACTGCAGGGAAGAATGGAAAGAAAAGCAGATACAATGATAGGATTTTTATTAACAACAAATCTCGAAAATTTTGCAAATCTGAAGAAAATGTAGGGTACAGGCACCATGTATTCCCATGAGAAAAGGCCTGTTACAGTGATGAAGCCCCACCTCCGCTCTGTGTCACCACCCGCAGTATATCTGGTAAAGTTACTCCGCGGCTGAGGTGTTCCGAGGTTCTGTGCCCTGGGGTGGTGCCAGAAGAGTTTCGGTACTGCCGGTAGCCAGGCTCGACGGTAGTGTGGACGAGGAGCTGCCACTTCACTGGTAGCTGCTCGTCCCCACCTCCCCTCCCTGTTGTACGAAGTCGTTGTTACTCGTATAAAGGAGAAATCGAGTTCCAGTGACAATCCCCTGAGCGGCCTGCTTGGTGCTCATTAAAAACTGCACCAGAACGCTCATGTAATGCATCAGTTATGCTTGTCGGCATGGTGATAATAACTGATCGTCTATGATAATGTATGCATTAAGCATAAGTTATCATAGACTGTCGAAAGATGTTCGCCGCAGCCATATGCGTGTTCACAGTCAGCCACTTCTCGTCTTCCCAGCAGAGACTGAGTACTCATTGGTTGATAGGTGCAGACTGGCCTGTCTCCTCGAATCCAAAACAGTTGCAGAGTTGGCTTGTGTCTTTTGTGCCTTGCCACGGTGCACTGGTCCTGGAACACTGTACAGTTACACTTCCCACTGACCCCATTTGCCGAGGGCAGCTGCTAGGTTCATGACGTCAGTGACGACCAGAGTCTGCAAGAGAAATCTGGCGATGGGGTCAGGTGCGCACCTACCCGCTCCTTGGTGCCACTGTCAACCAGGTCCCAGGACGACCACCTCGGCACCTCTCATTCTGAACACCTCAACTGCCTCACTCTCAACAAATCGTGTCATGTCAAGACGCTACAGAGACGTGCATACTATGTCCTAGATTTTCGAAGCAGGGTGGAGATGCCGTGCAAGAAGTCCGCACCCAGACACTAAACTTTCTAGATCTTACTTTTTTACTTTCTTCAGAACTTACTTTTGAACAAATAATAATCGGTGTGTATTATCGCCTTTCATTATTGAGTGAGACTTTATCACTAACTGAGCTAAAACCGGTTGTCCAACCCTGACCTGAACTGATTAGTTTTCAGTTATTTTCGGAATGCTTACAAAGAACAGAGGCAAAGGACATACGTTAAAAGTCGTAAAAAGTCGTAAAAGTTAAAAGTATAAAATTTCGCTTCTAATCAAGCGTGATCGCGTACACTGGCATCGGCGCTCGTTGACACTTCGAACTACTGTCTTGTTTATTGATCTAAACGGTGAGCACACACACAATATCGTACCGATCGTACAAAACATTCATTGCGATAAAGTGTACAGAGTCCTAGTATACTTCAGGCAAAATTTATAAAAAACGCCTAACCACACTTAAACAAGACATTCCTACCCTCTGTTTTTGTGATAGGTGTTAGGCTTTTTGTCTGAAGTATACTGGGACTCTGCACGCTTTATCGCAATGAAGGTTAAGTACGATATTGTGTGTGTGCTCGCTGCCGCAATTAAAAACACTAATTAGAAGTGTTACCGAGCGCCCATGCCACAGTAGGATCGTTCAAGAAAACCCTTTTTTACTTTTCAGACTCGAACCTACTTTTTTCTCATTATATATTCAATTCTGATTTCAATGAGCCGCATTCCAAGCATCTAAGACAACGGGAAAGATCGCCTCAAAACGGTTAAAGATTTCACGTTTTAGGCGCGATTGGTCGCCCGGCGTTGCAGTCTCCCCTTGTTAAATTGAGATGAAAGGGGTGCATACCCTACCAGTAAAGACAGCGTAGCATGTGCGTGCGTATAAGGGCGGTAGATGGGATTAAACATGCAGGAATTTACTTGTCAGATGTATTTGCAGCACAATACAAATACATGTTATTCCACAAAAGACCTGAAATTAAATGATTCAGCACCCTAGTACTCTAAATCCCGCCAGACCAGGAATGCCTTCCGGAGGCGAACCTTTCTCTGGTAACATTCGTTGGAGAACGTCGTTGGGGCAGGTGCTTCTCCCTATTCTCTTGCGAACTATTTAAGTGCTCTGATACTGCTAGAAGAAGACCCTCCTGTATATTTTTTTACCCTTTGGATGGCTCACGAAATCGTCCACCAGCTTCACACGACGTTCTGTGGGATCGTTCACCACATTAAGTTCTGGAATACCTTGAAACAGGAGAAGCTATAGCAGTCACCAGTTTCTTAACGTAGCCATTTCTGGTCAGAATATTTCAGATTCAGGCAATCGAATACGAGCTACTCTGTCAGGAGTGACAAACTGGCTGAGAATTAGTACCGAGTATTCACCGAGCTCTTCATAGCCTCTATCGGAATCTTTAGCTTGCAAATGTGAAATGTGAATTTTTTGCTCTTTTGGCCAATTGTTGTGCGACTGGCTCCTTACCTCCAAGATGGTGGTTCTCATCAAGGTATCTTGGTTCTCGCCAGCGGGACAGAATATAACTTTTTGTGCACATATACCACAGCTGATGGTAACTTGACTTCAGCACAATCAGGGCGATTTCTATATTAACTTAATGAAAGCACTACACTGCATTTTATGGATAGCTTTGAGGCTCATAGAAGGCTCTAAAGCTGACTATCCGCGACGGAGGAACCCAAATACATGGTTTAGAGCCACTTACAAGGAAAGGCGCTAAATCTTTCGAGTGGCGCAGTCGGTTAGCGCTTGCGCTCGGCTCGGCCAATGGCATTCTGTATGTGCTGGGTGTCGTGAGTTCGAGCCCGCCCAGAGGCAAAATCTGGCGCCCTGCTCTAGCCCAAGCTAATTCGTTCCCTCTCGCCTCTGATGGTATATGGCCTAAGCAGTTGATGCGTTTTTAAACTCCAAACATTATAATATTCAGTTTTTAAGCATCTTCTGGAATGATGAACGGAATCTGACTCCGTAATAGCACACACTTTGTGCCATAAGCCATAAGGTGAAGTCAATGTGCAAACGCAACTGTTATTTATGACCAGAAAGTTATAACCTGCCTCGCAAATAAGAATCACAATGCTGGAGGTAAAAAGGCAGTTATGCAGTACCTGGCCTAAACAGCAAAACCTTCCACCTTTCAGTTGGGTAGGCTAATGTTTTGGACAGAGGTACAGAGACAGATGACAGAGGGGTGAAGAGCTCGGTACCAAGCCTCTGCCGATTTTCCATTCCTGAAAGTTGGCTGGTATTCGAGCGCCTGAATCTTAAAGATTCTGACATGAAATGGCTCCGTTGAGAAGCTGGTGACTGGTATAGCTTCCCCTGTTTCTAGGGTATTTCAGAACTTGTCGTGAACGGTCCCACAGAACGTGGTGTAAAGCTGATGGAAGATTTCGTGAGCAATCCAAAGGGTAAAAAATATGCAGCAGGGTCTTCTTCTAGCAGTATCAGAGCTCTTAAATAGTTTCCAGGAGAATAGAGAGAAGCACCTGCCCGAACGACGTTCTCCAGCGAATGTCAGCAGTGACGGATCTAGGATTTCGTTAAGGGGGGGCAGGCTCGGAGGGCGCCGAACCTGGGGGGCGCCGAACCTGAGGGGCCCCAATTTCATTGGCGGATCTAGCCGGCCGGTTTGGGAGGGGCAGACCAAAGTCGAAAAAACGTCACGCAGTAAAAAGCTGCGCTACCAATATCACTTGCCGGTAGAATTTTGTGTATTTGAGGCGAAAAGCTAAAAAAAACGTCACGGGGTGAAAACTATGGGCTCGAGATACTTCTTCCTATCCAAGGCTGGCTATACTATGACTGGCTATATTATAACTGAGATTTATTGATATTTACGCCATGATTCCGATGAAGGACTGTGCCCGAATATATAATCTTCAGTATTTTTTACATTTCCGGATTCGAGGGACAGGCCAGGGAACATCTTGTCAACTTATGTTCTGTTTGAAGTTGAGAGTTGAAACACCAAAATCTTGCTTATAAACTAAAAAGGAGTAGGGGAAAAAAGGAGGTCGATCGCTTTGGGGGTCAAAAACATAGTTTTGCCCCGAGCTTTTCCGTTTGGAGGAATGCCGTTTTTGCCCCCCATTGGATCCGCCACTGGCCAATTTACCACCCAAAAGGCGGTCAGTGTCAATGAAAAACGCGTTTAAAAGGGATTTGTAAATGCTTATTTTCATGAAAGCTTCCTCTTAGTGAGGACATATTCACGTTTACCATCAAGCATATTTCGGGCCAGCTAACGACTGGCACCTTGGTAGAAAATGATAGTAGAAAAACACCCACTGACGCTAACTGAGGCACGATGAGCAAATAATACAGTAATCTTCGGTCATGGCGAAAACTGAGGTGTCGTGTCCACCACCTCCACTTATCACAGTTTTCCTGGCTAACGGCTTTATACTGAAATAGCCGATTGACGCTAACCTGAGCCTCATAGGCCGCAGAACCTCTGCGCGCCTGGGCCCCTGAGTTTTTGGTGACTTCCCTGAGTTTATATCGAGTCCCCTCAGCTAATCTGGGACCGCTTTGGTTAACCAGGCCCTCACACTGAACTTTAAACCTATATGTCGCCGCTGAAGCCTATTAAGTTTTCGGGGCCCTTTTATTGATATAGGGCCCCCTCAACAGGTCCTGGACCTCTGAGCTAAAAGCTGGAGCTCTGAGCTCTGAGCCCCAAGTTGGATTAGTGTCCCTTAACGGCAGGGGGAGAGGCCCAAAGCTTGCAAATAAAGATAAAGCTGGTGATTAGAATCGCATGTTTAGTCTAGGTCAATGGTTGACCTAGATGTCAAATGTCAAGTGGTATTCAAATATCAATATTAACAAAGCATAATTTTATAATATTGAGACTGGTAAATACATTATACATTCCGCTTAACAAAACATGTTAATGTACTAATATGACCTAGGTCACGAAAGGTCAAAAGTGACCTTGCCGTATATCAAATGAAAGCCAGTACAAGACAAACACGATGGTGTTTGTTTCATCGCTCTAGCTCAATTAGGTAAAGTTATTGTCAAAATACTGTTTTGACCTCCGGTAGGATGACCTGAAAATTCAAAGGGCAAATATGACCCCTGGGATCCGAAAGGGTGTCCAAAACGTTGTTGAGCAGTCTGAGTATTTGCAATCATTTTGTGGCTTTATATCATGAAATAGCTTTCCCCATGCTTTCCAATGGGAGAGGTCACCTCGTGACCTGACCTCAGGAGAAATCGAAAAATCCCGATATACACCTAGACCGGAGGGTCATGAAGTGTAGGAAGTTTCAAATCGATCGACTTTGAAATTAGCTCTACAGACCAAAGTGAAGCAGGTACCTTGGTTGACCTCGTCTGGTGACCTACCTGGTACCCGGGGTAAAATTTCAGGGATGATGGGAAAATGATGCAGTGAGGGTGAGCCCTCAACCGCGGTTCTGCGCCTCGTCGTTTTCTGCTATCCCGGAAAAACCTTAGGGGCCATGATGGCCCCGTGGGGCGAGGGTTAAGCTGGTCAGGGTCCCCTGGGTTGGTACCGTTTTCGTTTAACTGATATAGATCCCTTCAGCTTGTTTGGGGCTCGTTTTGCGTATCTGGGCACTAGTTCGTCGAGGCACCCAGCTAGTCTGGGTGTTATGTTTTTATTTTTTTATTTATTAATTTTAATTATAAAATTAGTATAGTTTTTGGGCTTCCTATTAGTTTTATGGGCCTTCTGAGCTGCTGCAGGGTCCCCTCAGAGTGTCTGGGCCCCATGAGTTGAAAATTGGACCCCTTGGTTAGTTTTGAGTCCCTGAGCTTATTTAGTAACCGTTTAAATAGGTAGGCACCCCACGCTGGTCTTGAGAATCCTGTGTTGGCACTGAGGTCAAATGAGCTCGTCAGGGGCCCTTATATGGGATCCCTTAACTGGCACGGGCCCCTCAGCTGATTTTGGAAACCCAAAATCCCTCCTACCGGATTCCACCCACGCCAGATTTCCTGACTCCCCTGAGGGCCCCTGGGGGCCATTGGGGATTTTTTCCACGATCAGCGCTGGGGTCCCTCCCCGAGACAAAGCTTACAACATGTCTCTGTCTCTATATTCTAGCGTCTGCCAGAGTTGTGCTAAAATCATTTTAGGCACAATTCGCTTCCTCTCGTTACGGCGAATCATCAAATAATGTATGATATGACTATACTAGGTTAAAACATAAAAATGACCTGACCTAAGGTTAGGTCAAGGCCACCATCTAGCCTAAAATAGTCAGTATCAATCAACTCAATAACAACAAAAAATGGTATCAAAATACGAGTTTTATCAATATTTCCTGCAAAGCAATTGACCCAAGTCTTAAAACCTGCTTAGGAAGCCCCAAATGAACTCTCAGAGGTAACATGTCTAAACTTGCAACATGAACCGATAAAGAGGCCTAGGGTACTATGATTTGGGGAATCTGAAGGTATTTCAAGGAGCGTCTGCAGACATAGAGCAATTTTTTCGGCAAATTTCCGTTTTACCCCATGTATTTTCAATGGAGAGGTCATGATTCGTACCTGTCCCTAGGTCATCGATGGGAAAAATCCCGGAATAAATTTATTAGTACTTTTTGGGGCCATTGTATGGTACAAGTTTGAATTCGATAGTTTCACCCTTTTCTTACTTACGCCAACTTAAACATTTTTTGGAGTGAGGTCACTTGACCTGCACTGGTGACCTGACCTGAGATGACGCAACCTTAAATTTTGAGGGAAAGTTGCGGAATTGATCAATGATAAGGTGTGACAAGTACTGTGTCGCTTCGCACCGACGTTTTTTCGTGCCACTGGGAGACCTCGAGGGGTGTTCAAGCACCCCCCCAACGGGCCGGAACGGGGCACGAATACTCTAGAACAGGGACGCCTTCCGAAATGGGTACAGGCGTGCCGCTCATATCGGGCGCCGAAGGCGCCCGATATGAGCTAAGCTATGCTGAGGCGCTTCGGAGCTAAGGGGGGCGGGCCCCTGGCCCCCTTGGATCCGTCACTGGTTGCCAGAGAAAAGTTCGCCTCCGGAAGGCATTCCTGTTCTGTCGGGATTTAGAATACTAAGGTGCTGAACAGTTTAATTTCAGGTCTTTTGTGGAATCGCATGCATTTTTTGCACTGCAAATACATCTGACAAGTAAATGCCTGCATGTTAAATCCCATCTACCGCTCTTATACGAACGCACATGCCACGCTGTCTTTACTGGTAGGTTATGCACCCCTTTCATCCCAAATTTAACAAGGGGAGACTGCAACGCCAGGTGGTCAATCGCGCCTGAAACATGAAATCTTTGACCGTTTTGAGGCGATCTTTCCCGTTGTCGTAGATGCTTGAAAAGTGGCTAATTGAAATCAGGATTGAATACATAATGGGAAAAAAGTGGGTTCGAGTCTGAAAAATATAGAAAAGTTTTTTTGAATGACCCTAATGCCACAGTGTATGTGATCATGCTTGATGTTAGCCATTACCTCTAGTGCGAGTTCATTGGCCTCAGCAGCTCGAGCAGCTGTGAACCATTGAGCTCGCTCTTTCCCCTGTTGAGAATGATGAGGTTGGTGTCTAAGTCGATGGGTATGATTGGGAAGAAGTGGTCGGTAAGGCTGCAGGAGCCTCGTGTGCGTCCGCATCACCACGATGGGGTGGGCGCTCACCTCCCGGACACCAAGCCTTGGCCTGAACTCACCGTTCATTACTGCTACGTTCCTCTCTCCCGAAATGAGAAAACGATCGGATTGAGCGCTAGAGGACAGTGGCAGTGTTTTATGTGATGCTGTTATAGGTAAAGTTGGAACTGCTTGTCTGTGTAGTTGTGAGGATATCTAGGTATAAAACATCAAGCTATAGCTGGCAGTGATTAAAAAAACAATATCATGACATGTTAGACAAAATCTGGGCTCGTGTAGAATTTGTTTATTTTTGTTCTTTGTACCCTGTATTTTTTTCCATTCTGCATACCTGTGAAGGTCTGAAACCTGCTTATGGAGGGAAATACAAGGCTCTTAGATTTATTTTCCTAATTATTCGTTACATTGCTTTCACAACATACGTATGCTCCAGATGAGCGAAGCCGCGCCCTTTCTCCATGGGCTGGCGATCTATCTGCAGGTTGTCGATGGCGTCGTTGGTCATCATGACCGAAACCTGGCACTCTGGCGCCCCCGCGGTAGGATTATGCGCCCACATAATAGGTTTCACCGTTTAAAAGTGGCGCCTCCTGGTCCGGATGGCGCCCCATCGACCAAGGCAGCTTCTGCCACCCAAAACTGGTGCTCCTGGTTCGGATGGCGGCCCCCGCCCACTACGTGCCCTCCTCCCTGTCGGAAATCCGTGGTCCGCTATGGCGAGTCTGGAACGTCATGTTTAAAGTTGGCCCAGAAATCGCCTAGTCTCGCCTTAAACTGGTTGAGTTTGTAAGCTTGTCTTGTCACAACTTGTCACAATAGTATCAACTGACAAACATGACTGAACATGACAAACATGAGTTCAGATTGAGTTCAGTGCGGGTTACTTTGCGAAATCTTAGCGTTTGGTTTGGTTCTTATCTACTCCGCAGCTATGCACTTCACACCGCTACATATTTGACTTCTTCACTTTTGTTGAACTGTGACTGTGAGGTTTTAGCAGAGTAAAACTAACGACTAGAGCGAGTTTGAGAGCGTCAATATTGATGCTCCATTCCAACTCACAAGAAGTCCGAACTCCTTGCGTGCCAGTTCAGTCACGGTTACTTGTCACGGTGCAGTAGGGCAATCAGTGACTTTATGTCCGTGAGTAACCAGGAGTGTCAATGATTAAGAAATGAAGGACACCTCGTTTGCCACGTGCAGGGGCGTCGCCTTGGGATTTCTACGGGGGGGCTTGAACCCCGGACTGACGATTACGGGAGGGGGAGGGGGCGTGGAGGCAAATTCCGAGAATTTTAAGTGCACATGAAACACAAACGATGATGCACTTCACTAACACATTTATGTAGATTCACGCAGATAAAAGGGAGAAAGTGCAGAACAAATCGGATTCAAAATTCCCGCCCGTTTCGCGAGTAGGGGAGACGCGTCTCCCCGTCGCCCGCCTTCTACGCGTATGGCCACCTGGGTCATATTAAAGCTGTTTACGCAGGGAGACCGACTTGCTTTGGATCCGGTGGCAGCTGTCCGCTGCGGGTGGCCGCTAATCCTCTACTATCGAAGGTCTCGTCACCGAAGTCACATGGCTCGTGATGCGTGGTTTGACCGAAAGTGAAACTAGGAACGTGACCCGGGCATCTCGGATCACATCAAATTGTGTGAGTTTGTCTCCTCCAGAATTAATGACACCATGACAGAACGTTCAATTATACTGATGAATCGACAAGAAGTGTTACCAGGCGGGAAAGGATCTCCAGTGGTGTACAGAGTCTGGAGGAGCAGAGTCAAAGGCCCTGTAGTTCATCAAATGCATCACTTATACACTGCAAAATTCGCCAGAATATATGTTGAATGTGATGGTTTCATAAATTCTAACCGGATTATTAACCTTTTGTGAAAGTGTCTTTTTCCTCACCAAGAGCCGTCATATCGGTTTACTTACAGGTCTTTAGTGAATCAGTTTGTGTCCTACGGGCCAAATACTCAGATCCACTTTTTGGAACTCCGCTGAGTCAACAGAAAAAACCGTATGTAAGAGCTGCTCGGCAAAACCTAAACATTTGACGACATTGCAGGTTTAGCACGCACCCCGCTGGAGTCCCTGGCATGACGCGCTCCGCTGGGGAGGCGTTTTTCGCCCCACCCCCTCTCCGTATCTAATTTCCCATAAAAGCTCAAGGAAAATTACGGACGGCGCTCGAAAGCTCTTGACGAGACGAAAAGAAATTATAAGGAATTTTTTTATTTCAGGTCAATATTGAGGTCAGCAAAGGTCAAAGAAGGTTCCATAGGCTTACAACAGGGTGGCGTACGTTTACCCCTCTAGATCTGCCCTCAGGGGAGCTAGAGCAAATATTTATGCATCATTGGATTCCTCTCATTGCGGTGAATCAAATGATGTATAATATGGCCTTGCTAGGTCAAATAGTGAAAACCTGGTATGGTCATGTTGCGTATCAATCGACTCCCAATTTGACAATATAAGCACAATGCAAGCAAAATGGGAGCTTTGTCTCAATTCAGTGAGAAGTTATTGGCAAAACAATCACTGTATTTTCCTGTGACCTGACATGACCTTTGAGAGGTCAGATACTCAAAAAATCAACTGTATGGTCAAGATTGTTGCAAGAATACACGTTTTGAGAATTTACAGGTTTATATATCCAATTTTTATTGAAAATGAGTCCTTTTTATTTTTCACCATATACATATAATGGGGTGACCAAAAAATTGACCCAACCTTAGGTCAACAGTATCAAAATTCCGAGATAGCAGATTTATAGACCCTAATGACCTTGTCATATGGTGAAAGTTTGAAACTAATCGGTTGGCAGATGCACCCTTGGCACTGCTTCAAACTCGTGATTTTGGGTTTTGAGGTTGGGTCACTTCACCTTGAATAGCTCCTTGACCTGAAATGACCTGACCTAAAAAATTTGGTTAGATGCGTACAATTGATCAGGAATAAGGTACTGTAAGTTTCGTTGTTCTGCGCCTCTTCGTTTTTGTGTTATCTGGGGAAAACGAGAGGGGGTGAGGCGAATTTCGCCCCCCACCCAGCGGGGCGCGTGTTTAACTGGCCCATTAATAAAGCAAGCATAGATTGTCTCAATTGTGTTTTTCCAAAGCATCAGCACATCGAGAAACCGACGGGAAGTGTGGGACTTCAGGTGGTGATCGAAAGCCGGACTGAACCGGTTCCAAAGTCATTGAGTGCGATTGCTGGGATTTTATGCTCTCAGTTCCTGAGTCATTCCACCGTAAATCGACCAAGGCATAAAACCCTACTATTTTTTATTTCCTCCAAAATTGGTATATGGGTACTCTCAAGGGCGTAGAAACCACCCATGACACCCAAAAATTATTTGAAAATTGGTTTGGGAGAAATAGTCTCCGGCAATTTTTGAAGGTCATTATACAGGCATTGATTAGAATGCCTATAGCTCCAAAATTTTTTATATGAAATGATTTCTGAAAAATTTGTTCTCCTAGGATGTAAATTGTACGGGCAGCATTTTGGCTATCTTCAATTTTGAATTTTAAACAGGGCCTTGTCAGTGACCTCATGATCTAGTTTTTTAACGGTGACCTTGACCCGTAGTACAGTGAAATTAAAAAATTTTCTTGAAAGTGTTTTGACATATCGTAGTAGTATTTCATATCAAATAATGCAAAAATGGCTTTCGAAGTGCATGTACTACTTTTAGCTTCATATATATAACACTAGGTGTCACTGTAGAGCTATGCCATCCTAACTCATGTTCTAATTGACTTGCAACCTTAAAGTAAAACATTGGAAGAATCAAAATCAAGCAGTTTTCTTAGAATTGAAGCATTTTACGACAAGCACAGGAATAAGGGGTACTTCCTCCCTATTTTGAATTCACAATATTGCGCCTTTGGGAATGTACTTAGTTGTTGTAAATATCTTGTATGATCGTTTGGATCATTGTACATCTTTTGAAAATAAATGTGTCCCCGTCCCGTTGAATCACCGAACTATAATGTCATTTCCAGAAGCATTTAACCCGTGCCCCACCGGGGTTCTGGCGCCACTTTCGCCCTACCAGGGGCTATCAATCCCCCCTAACTCCGAAAATATGGAAGTTAGCGCAAAGCTTTAAAGTGCATTAGAAAGCTCTTGTGAATTCATTAAGATTTTACTTGACATGTTTAAGCGCTCAAGTCTATGTGTTGACCTCCAGAGGTCAAGTTATGTCACGATAGCCTATTTCCAGTAAAATATGCAATTCTTAACACGCGCCCCGCTGGGGGAGTGGCGAAATTCGGCCACCCCCTCCTGGTTTTCACCAGATAACGCAAAAACGAAGAGACGCAGAACAACGAAACTTACAGTACCTTATCCCTGATCAACTAACACATCTGACAAAATTTGTGAGTTAAGGTCATGTCAGGTCACGGAGCTATTCAAGGTCAAATAACCCGACTTAAAAACCTAAAATCACGAGTTTGAAGCAGCGCTCAGGGAACAACAGTTGGGGTCAATTATTTGGTCATTCCATTATAAGTCTATGGTGAAAATAGAATGGGCTCGTTTTCAGTAAATGCTGGATAGATAAAGCTGAAAATCCTCAAACCGTCTATTCTTACCACGGTCTTGACCATAAAGTTGAGTTTTTGATCATATGACCTCTGAAAGGTCATGTCAAGTCACGGTAGCATAGAATGATAGTTTTGCCAATAACTTCTCCATGAATTGAGATAAAGCTCCCATTTTGCTTGCATTGTGCTTATATTGTCACGGGGAGTCGGTTGATATGTAACATGACCATACCAGGTTTTCACTATTTGACCTGCCAAAGCCATACTATGCATCATTCGATTCGCCGCAATGAGAGGAATCCAATGATGCATGAATATCTGCTCTAGCACTCCTGAGGGCAGATCTAGATTGGTAAACGTACACTACTCTGTTGTAAGCCTACGGAACCTTCTTGGACCTTTGCTGACCTCAATATTGACCTGACTTAAAAATTCTTCGTATAAAATCTCTTCGTCTTGTCAAGAGCTTTCGAACGTCGCCGTAATTTTTTTAGATTTCGTGGGAAATGAGATACGGAGGGGGCGAAAAACGCCCCCCAGTGGGGCGCGTCATGCAAGGGACCCCAGCGGGCTGCGTGTTAAGAAACATAAGCATACCTCTCTCTCCATTAGAGCCATTGGGTCTGGAAAAATCATTTGATAGGAAAATGCTAGGACTTTCTCCGCTCTGTGGAACATAGCGGCCTCCCGCCAGTGGTTGGACCTCCAGAGGGTACCTCGTGACTTAATATGACCTGATGTCACGAAAGGTAAGGAAGTGGCCTTGTTGTATACCAAATGAAAACCAGTGACGAGACATACACGATGACTTTTAATTTAGTGCTGTTGCTTAATTAGGTCAAAGGTTATCGTCAAAATACTGTTTTTGACCTCCGGTGACCTCTGATGCTCTCAGATAGGTCAAAGAGCAATATCGCCTCTGGGATCCATGAAAGGGTATCCAAGAACCATTTTTCGAGTAATCTGAGCATTTACGACTATTTTGTGACTTTTAGCTCATAAGACAGCTTTTCCCTCGCGTTTTCTATGGGAGAGGTTACCTGAAGACCTGACCTCAGGTCACCAAATCGAACAATCCCGAATATACATTTTATAGACTCCGGAGGGGTCATGAAGTGTTGAAATCTATAAATCGATTGGCTTAGAAATGTAGCTATGATAGAGCTTAAAAGTAAAAGTGAGGTGGCCTTGGTTGACCTCGCCTGGTGACCTGACCTAGGGTGACCCGGGGTAATATATTTCAGGGATGATGGGAAAATAATGGGGTAAGAGGCAGAAGCCTCAACCGTGTTGCTGCCCCTCGTTGTTTTTCTCTTGTTCCGAAAAAAATTAGAGGGCCATTGATTTCATTATTCTAGGTGGAGCGAGTGTTAACACGCGCAGTGACGATGGGGTGGCTGCCCGCCCCCTCGGGTTGTTCGGAGACAGCAAAAAAAGGAAAAAACGACGGCGCTACGCGCCGCCGTACTTACCATATCTTTTCATTCATCATTGTTACAACCTTTGTGTAAATTTTAAGGTTAGGTCACCTCAGGTCAGGTCACCAGTACAGGTCAAGTGACTTGACCTAAAAAAAGTTTAAGACAACATAAGTCGGAGCAGGGTGAACTTATCCGATTGAAACTCATATCACATAATGGGCCTACCGAGTTCTCTAAAATATGTTCCGGTATTTTTTATATCGATGCCCTAAGGTCAAGTACGAGGCATGACCTCGCGATTGGAAATACATGGGAAAAATGTTTTTTACTGAATAACTCGGTAACGGATGGTGATAGAGCGTTTATTTTAGCTTCATTAGACTCGCCTTGGCTTTACGGTTCCAATGATACGCATTTTATATAATTTGACCCTGACCTGACCTCAGGTCAGGTCAAATTATATATCATTCGATTCGGCTTGCTGCGAGGGTTCATATAGTTCAAGTCGTTTTGCTCTATCTTTACTTCTTCGGATGAAATGGCCGAAAAACTTAATTTACATGTTATCCCTATGACAGCATGTTTTGACCTCTCGTGACCTTAAATATGACCTGAAAAAGTTTAAATATTGTCGATGGCAAAGTGGATGGGCTACCCAACACCGTTTATTTACCGTTTTTCGCTACCTACCGTAGTTCTCGAGATCTTAGGGGGAGGGTACCCGCCCCCCCTCGTCAAAGCGAAGGTGGTTCAGACCCCCGTCAATGCGCGTGTTAAGGAAGATTTTTGGCTTTTGAGGCTTTGTGCCGAGTTCCCCCGACGTAGCTTAAATTTAAAACATTTTATGACCTCAGTTCGGCTTCTATAGCCTTTGGTAATCTCTTGTGACATTTCAAACGTCCTTAAGCTTAACCTATGGTAATCTCTAAGTGAATTTTGCTCAGCGTACTCATCATTTTGGCTATTTTATAATGAAGAAGTTTTAAGAACTAAAAACATATCATTGGTCATTTTTAGTGGTGCATTGCATTATATGGGACTGGTTCACAGTTCAAAAGTATTCCTTAGAAGTGAAAGTAACTAGTTCAAGTGTCCCCATCATTTAAATGGGCTATTCATGAGCCATTCTGAATCATTTACGCCAATTTAATGAGTTTCTAATCATTTCACTGCTTACACCCCTCTTCAATTAGTTCAAAGGTCGAAAAAGTCAAATCCGCATTGGAATAAAAACGTCTTGTTCAGTGCCTTTTTCATGCAAATTGACTATTTGTAAGAAATGTTGCATCATTTACGCGAAGTCATCATCTGTTATTGCTTACACCCCCTTCAAGGTCAAATAAGGTCAGATTTCGAGCAAGGTCAAGACCATATAATATGCAAACCAACTAGTCTAGTGTCCATATCATTCAAATTGACTTCATAAACCGTTCTGCATAACAAGTAAGTTTTCTTCTTGATTTGTTAGTGCTTACCCCCTTTCAAGGTAGAATAAGGTCACAGGTCGAAAAATGTCTAGTCCGTTTTGAACGCAACTCAAATAATTCGGCGTTCGTCTCATTTAAAAATATCGAATTGAAACACTCCTCTGTAGTAGTTATTCCACACAGAAGTATCACTGAAGTCACGCAAGGTCAAATCAAGGTCCTTGCATGTCAAAAAGGCTATGAAAGATCTAACCTGACAAAAGTGATCCTCGAAGATTGGAAAAAATATTATGGGTCAGTTCATGAGCAAATGCTGCAAACGAACGATGAGAGACAGTAGCATTCACGTGAAAATGGGTACAGGCGCCCAAATGATCCCAACATGCCTCCACTCTTGAGGTCATAACTCCGTGACATTGAAAGGCAGAAACATTTGTTTTCTTACAAAACATGCGCAATGAATACCTCAGAGGTTATACAAATTTTCAAGACTCTAACTGAAAAGCTTGTTTTCAATTCTTGAAAAACCTGCAGGGTGGTTGCAACACCCCCGTACATTCAAGGGTTATCACACCCTATGGCGTTGACTAGAAATAAATGGGTTGAAAATTCCATGGTGCCCCCTTAAATTCGAATGCTCCACCGTCACTGGCATAACCATACCGCGAGTTACGACGGAACAGCTCCATAGTGACACCTAGTGTCATGTTTCGGAAATAAAAAGTAGTATATTCAGTGCAAAAGCCATAATTTTTATGATTTTACCTAAAATAGAATTCCTGCAGCCGTTCGCAACGAATCCCCGCTAGAGATTTGTACCCATACATATGCTCTCACCTTCGCAGTGTATGGCAAGAACAGTGGAATGATATCATCAATAACAAGTTGAAAGTTATCAAACCTGAGATCGTTGAGTGGCCATCCTCGCTGCGGCCTAACCGCCGTGAGGAAGTGGCGTTGTGTCGATTGCAGACTGGCCATACGCTGGCCACTCACCGATACCTGCTATGCGGCGAACCTCGACCACAATGTCAGCGATGTGCGGCGCCCCTGTCGGTCCGACGCGTACTAGTCCCGTGCCCGGAATATGCCAGACACAGGTCTTTGCATTTTGGCGTGCACCGGCAAGAGTCCACACTTTTAGAATTGATCGGCCGTGACTCCAGTATGGTTGAACAGGTGCTGTCCTATCTTAGAGACATTGACTTTACGATAATATTTGATCCTAGTTAAAAGCGTGTGTTGCGTTGTTGTTAAAAGCGTTGTTAATCCTGTTGTTATAAGCGTGTAAAGCGCGGTTTACAACCGCGCTGATAGGCCCCTGGCGCCGATTTGGCGGGCCCTCCCTTTCGCTCCGGGGCCTTTAAAGTCTCGGAGCGACGGGAAGGGCCTCCGTTAGACGTCGGGCTTGGGTCCGGCGTCTAGACTGCCTGCCCCGCGCCCCCGGGGTCCTGGGTCCGTTGGTGCGGGGTGGGCGCCGGAAGTGATGCCCCGGCGCCCCGCGCCGGGCGCTGCCGGCGCGGCAAACCTGTTTAAGTCTGTGATCATGTATCCGCGCAGTGACAATCAAAACTACGATGTGAAAGAATCACTTTTTAATGTAAAGATTATTTCGCTTTAGATGAGACTTTACTTTCCCCTAAAGACAGACAAAATTATAAGCTTCGACTGCAGAGAAGTGTTATGGGCGCTATATGACCTCGCAAGTTGGCGCCCCCTAAAACCAATAATCAATCAATAAATAATTCCCAAATGTAAAAATCCTTTCACACGAATTTATAAGTTTCACTGTACTGCGTGTCAAGGTCACCGTTCAAAAACTAGGTCACGAGGTCATCAGGTCAAATTTTCAGAAATATAGAAATCGAAGATAGCCAAATTGAAATATGCTAAATGATGAACAAAAACGTAAAATGTTACGATCATTAAAAATGGCAGAACTACAGGGTTTCAAAACAATGCCTCCATGGCGACCCCCGAAAAATGCCGGAGGCTATTTCTAACATACCAAATTTTCAAATGATTTTTTAACGCCATGGTTAGATTTTACACCTTTGAAACCCCCTTGGCACCAATTTTGGAGAGAATAAAAATGGAAGGGTTTTATTTTACGATATTTTTGGTCGATTTATGGTGGAATGACCCTCCTGTCAGATGGACAAGTGAAACATTTCCTAATATCAACGGGTAAATCCACTACCTAAATAGATTCTCCAAGGATTCCCTTTTTAACTGAAAAGTTTCTGTTCTGGCATCCCAAGTACTATTTGATCCCTCTTGTTCTGAACCTCCAAAGCGATGTTACGGATTCTGGCGGGTCCTAGAGTCAAAACAACTAATATAACCTTTCAGTCGGCGGAGTATTGCATTGACTGGCACGCGTCACCTGACTGCAAACTATCCATTCAAGACGGTTGGATCGTGCCAAGCAGCGTGGGTGGTGGTGACCAGTGCTGGGACGAAAAGTGGAGACAAGAGAAGGAATCGGAAATCGAATTTATTTGGGTAGAATCTGGGAAGGGAAAGGCTCTAGTTTAGACAGTCTAACAGAGATCGCCACAAAGCAAAATGGGTGGTGCTATTTGGGACGTCCGGGGATGTCCAAATTATCTGTAATAAAAAACAGGCCACTATTTAGCACGTTAACTGCGGGGCCATTTGCCCCCCCCCCACTTAACAGTGGTGGCAGAAAGTGCCTCTTCCGAGATTGGATTTTTCCTAAAAGTGCCCCGGTGACAGATAAAAAACTACCCAGTACGCAGCCCAGATAACAGATAAAGAACTACTTTTCTCTGTACCCAGAACTTAAGAGCGGCCCTGTTATTATTATCAGACGTCCGTCCATGTTTACGTTTTCTGCCAACTCGTCTCAGACTGGGTATAGATGGGAGCAGGGAAAGCCGCAACAGTCTGCGAAAAGTATCACAATGGCATAGGTGTAATGTAATCACTTCAATAGATGATGTAATGATAATGTATTTGTGTGAAATAGCTTCTTGATATGAGATGCTGACCAAATAGCTGACGGGCTTGGTGGGGTCCGCGGTGGCCTGGGATTGATGGGTCTCGCTCGTCGTCCACTCTCCTTCCTATCCGGACGTGTCCCCGAGCTCTCCGCGCCGGGTACCTGCTGGTCTAGTGTTGTGCTGTGTCGGAGTGGGTGTGTGCTGTGTGGTAGATATCAGTGAATGTCTGCATGAAACGCTTGAATGGTAAGAAGGATCACGTGTAATTATTATAAATTTGCAATTAGCTACATTAGGCTTTTCTATAATAACTCACCTAAACCTTGCTCATATTCGTGGTTTTGACCCTTTTGCGTCAGAAGTGACAACCAGAAACCGAGCCAAAATCCTTGTACTTGTAGGTGTTACAAGTCTCCTTGCACTGCGCAAAGGTAAATCTTTTTTGTTGATTTTTGATAGAATCATCGTGAAACTTAAATGAGGCATCCTCAGACCTGATAAATCAGCTGTTCCTATTTATTTATACTCGTCTGCAGAAGGTACTTGATTAAGTACTTGTCTGAGTTTTCCCGGCACTAGGCTTTGCCGTTAGGCAGCCATCTTTGGTGTGTGTTGTTGTTGGTGCTCGGTCTGTCCAAGGGCTTTGGTCTGTCCTTTGTTCTCGCGAGAAGGTGGGCGATCGATGTTAGGTGCATTGGTTGGATGTAGAGCGAGGAAGCATAGTTAAGATTACTACCTGGAACTAAAATTTCTATTGCTAACGGTGAGTTGTGTAGACCTGGAGTTTTGATCCTAGCCCCTTTCGTAAGTATTTAACTTTAGTGAGAGAGATCCATGACTGGCTGATAATGGAATTGAGTCTGGAGTCCAGTGTGTCTCAAATAGTTATCCTGATTCCAGTGCCCTGCTGAACGATAGAACTGTGGGAGTTTCCTCGGTTACCTGAATTCTTAGGTTGTTTTTGGGCTGGAGCTGCCTGACCCCCCAATCTACACACTTGTTTAGCATGATTTTGTATTTGCCGGCTGGTGCCAATTTCTGAAAAAATATTAGTGATACTTTCTGACAAAGAAGTTCAAAGATGCCTCCAAAATTCAACCAAAAAGAGAGCATAGATGATCTAAAAATCAAACAAACTCTCCTAGAGGGGAAGGTAGAGGAGCTTCAGCGGACGGTAACTCATCTGACAGATGAGCTTCAGTCACTGCACATCTTGCATCAGGAAACCGTAGCTGGACATGCCCATGTGGAGAGGGTGCTTGAGACAGTATTGGAGGAAAACCAGAAATTGGCACAGAGGGAAGAGGCAAATGCTCGTAAGCTAGAGATGCTAGAACAATACTCCCAGAAGTATACCCTCATTCTCACAGGTAGGGCTGTACCTACATTCCAGAAAGATGAGGATATCCGTCGAGTGACCTTGAGACTGTTGAATGAGTACCTAGGAATCACACTGACAAGAGAGTCCATCACTGCCTGCCACAGGCTTCACTCTAAGGGTACGATCCTCCTCAGACTTGCAGATCTTGATGAAAGAATGAAGATCTACATGAAACGCACAAAGCCCATACGGCATGGTCTCCTGGTGTTTGAGAGCCTAACCAGTGAGCGAATGGTAGTCATCAAAATGCTCAAAAGTATGAGAGCAGCTTCCACCTGCCCGTTCCACTCGTACTTCACCTTTCGGGGTGTTGTTTTCCTGAAGGTGCGAGACACTGACAAGCCCATCGAGGTTGACATTGGGACCACTGAGGATCAGATAGTTAAAATCTGTAGAGGGGAAAGACCTGAGAAGCCTAAACGAACTGGACCAGCCCCATCTGCTGAGAGGGGAACTGATGGGTGGCATGTTGTTCGGGGACGTAAGAAGCCTCATCGGAGGCCTACCCCTCCTCCTAACAATAGAATCCTGTCCCCCCTGACTCTGGCTCGTTCAAGAACTTCCTCAGACCCTGTCCGTACATCTGGGGACCACTCTGTCAGGGGGAAAGAGGGCAACGAGGTCAGAGTCCTGGGGGCTGCTGGTAGTGCACAGACCTTACATCCGAGTGGACCGGACGGGGCTAATCAGAGCAGTCAGTTTGAACGTAGTCCTGTCAGCACTTCTATCAGTGGCGATGACACACAGGCTCAAAACTTGACTGAAATTGAGTCGGACCTTGGTCACTGCAACCAGAGCATTGTAAACACTATGCCAAAGAGAGTGGAGTGAGCAGCACCATGGATTAGGGGTGCATCACCTGGCGGGTCCTGTGGGGGCATGCTTGGCTCTGTAGCTGTGGGGTGGTATTGCTGGCGTTGTGATTTGTTTGCTGGAGGTGGTTGTGTGATTTTCTCTGCATTGGTGATCAGGACCAGTGTTTTCCAAGGGTCTTATGGTTATTTTCTAGATCATCAGCTCTTGGCTGGGTTTTCCTTCTTTGAGAGAACATTGGTGGATATTCTGTTTGGGGGGGGGCAGTCCTGCTTCTATGTTTTCTGTTTTCTTGCCCCTTCTATATTACTGTTCTATAGGAAAGATATAACTAACTGAATCCTTCATTTTTTTGTGTGACGGGGGCTCATGTAGGTGGGAATTGGATATGCTGGGGTGTTACCTCAGGGGGCTTGGACCCTTGAGTTTCTAAGGGGAGCGAGAAGTCAATGTTTGGGCTTGGGAAGTATGGGCCCTTAGGTGTGCTGGCTGAGGGATAGCAGCTAGTGCAGGAGATGTCAATCATCCGCTTCTGACGGGAGGGGGCTGTGGTGTGGGGGCTTTGCTCAGTGGGATGTTTGGGCCAAGTGTGCTCTTGCGGGGTTAGCTTTGATGAGTGCGCCCTTGAGCTGACAGACTGCTCTGGTGTTGTGACGGGATTGAGGAGGGATGTGCTGTTTTGGTGTGCACTTTCTTCTCTTTTGTTCTCTTTTTGTTTGTCTTCCTTTGAATATAAGTCAATGATCGTAGATTCTGACCAGTCATGGATCTCTTAGACCTCTCTTAGACCTCTCTTGGACATATTAGGTAGCTTCTAATTTTGGTAGCGACCTTTTCTTTTGTTAGGTAGAGACTTGTGTTTCCCTGCACACCTCCATGATAAACCATGCCCATCCCGCTGGCCCCCTCCTGGACGGCAGCGCCTACACCCGTCTTTGTCTTGACCCAGGGTTGGATGATGATGAGGGCTGTGCCCTATTGAATGACTACAAAAATATATCAGAAAACTGTAAATATCATGATTCACGATCTCTGGTTACCCAGTCTAAGAATACAATCAATATAATTCACTTAAATATTCGATCACTGCCGAAAAACTTTCAAAAACTTAAGTACTTTTTACATTCTTCAGCATCTAAATATGATATAATATGCTTATCAGAATCATGGTTGGATGATCATCTTGTGAATGGATATTCTTTGGCAGGATATAAACTTATAAATAGTTGCTTACAAACTCACATTCTAGGAAAGGGCTGTGCCATGTACATAAGTGATGATATAAACTTCAACATCATTGAAAGTTTGTCAATTAAAATTCCTGAAATTCAATCTCTCTTTATTGAGATAAGGTCACCCAAATCTCGAAACATTATTGTTGGCACAATCTACAGATCACCCTCATATGATGCTAATGTCTTCTTAGAATTCATAGATGAAATTGTAGGAAATATTTCCAAATGGGTTTATTTCACGTGCCCACGCAGAGTCAACACGGTGAAAGGGGTTTGTTTACCAGGATTCCCAAACTGGCAATAGGTTCCGGATACATGTCGGGAGGCAGATATTTGGCAGCGGAAAGCAGAGTACAAAAGCAGGTGCTTCGCTTGTGCGGGGAGGGATTAGGTTTTGTGTGTATAGGTTTTACATCTATATTTTAAGTAGGTCTTAAGACTCTTTTACGTGTTTATGTTTTATACCATTCATTTTTATATTTTACGTCTGTCTTAGGCTATTTTATTTTCAAATGAATTTATAAATGTATTTATCTATATTTTTATGGGTAGCAGTGCATTTTTACCTTTGGAACCATTTCAAGCTCACTTGTTCCATCAACTTTAACAATCGTCTCGCGGCGTTGATCCTTCATTGTATATATTTTTATCAGATTGACTTCATCTGTAAATGGGCACCACGTCCGTTGATGATTCGCATGCAAAAACAATAAACAATAAACAATAAACAATAAACAAAAGCCTCAAAATTAGTGTAATTGGAGGAGACTTTAATCTAGATCTTCTACAAATCAATAACAGTGAACCAGTTACAAAATTTATAGAAGGTATGTCTGCAGGTGGATTCTTGCCCACTATAACACTTCCTACTCGTATTAGCCATCATTCTGCAACATTGATTGATAACATGTTCTGTAACTCTATTCATGAAGTTAAAAAATCAGGCATAATCATTGACGACACTAGCGATCACCTACCTGTTTTCATCTCCATAGGTCATGAATCAAGCAAACAATCTAGGACCGAATCTGGTAATCATCATTTTAACATGGCTCTGGCAGATGTATTAGGACAGATAGTAAAAACTAAACTTGATGATTCTCCTATAACTGATGATCCAAACTCCTACTCTGAGCTGCTCATTACTTTAATTCAAAGAGAAATGAAGAAAATGTCAAGTGTTAGAAAAGATCGCAAAACTGACCCATTTCAACCATGGATTACCCCAGCTATGGTACAGTGTATTAATAAGAAAAATAGATTACAAAGGAAATTCCTAAAAAGTCGTACACCTGCTAATAGAGTTGAGTACACTACTTACAAGAATCGTCTAAACTCTGTTCTTAAAGAGGCTCAAAAATATACTATAGGAAGCTGATTGCAGAACATAAAAATAATTTAAGGAAACTATGGCAGACCCTAAACAATATAATATGTAGAACAAAAAAAGCTAATCTTCCCCTCCCAAAATCGTTTGACTCCAACAATGAGGAACTAAGTGACCCGGCAATAATAGCTGAAAAGTTCAATGATTTCTTTGCCACAATAGGTAGTAAATTAGAGCAAAGTCTCCCCAGAGCTATGGCAGACCCTTTACACTACCTTGCTGACTTCGAAACAGAAAACGAAATGGAAATTTTGAGGGTGACACCGGATTATGTTATGAGTATTATAAAAGGAATGAACAGCACAGGAGCTGGTGTTGATGAAATTAATGCCAAGCTTCTTAAAAAACTTTCCCCTCACTTACTGGCTGAGATAACCTATCTCATGAATATTTGTATAGACAAGCATACATTTCCAAGATGCCTCAAAATAGCTCAAATAAAGCCTATACATAAAGCAGGATCCCAAAAACAATTTAACAATTATCGTCCAATTTCGATTCTGCCTGTTCTTTCCAAAGTACTAGAACGTATCATTTATGACCAACTGCTCCAATTTCTAAACGATAACTAGCTGGGCTTGACTCATGGCACATGTGCGCCACCAACTGAACAGAACCCAGCGCAACCATTGTCTGGCGTGCGTCATTTGTGTATCCTGATATTTAGGCGCCATTTGTAATCACCGAAACGCATCAGTTCTGTCGCTGGCATCATTGAATAAACAGGTTCTCGACTAATGCTGTTTTTATACAAATGCTGCTCAGCTATGATGCCAGCGACAAGATACCGAGTATAATTTTCTAAGTGCTGCAAGTTTTTTTCTGCCGTGAGTACTGCCTATCGTACGAATTTCAACCCCAATGGCATCTACCGAGCTTCCGTGCCCGTGGCTCGACTGCAGCTATCAAACCCCTGCTCTTGAGGGGCCTGTAGCCATTCAACTGCTACAAATGCACGAAAAGGCAGTGCACAGCCTGGCTCCGGTGCCTGATCGCCAGCCACGGGCTAAACTGCCCCATTTGGAGACCAGTGAAGATGGCACGGTTACAGAGACCGCTATGGGGATTTTCCGGCAGCAGCTGGCCTCCTACAGGCGCAGTCTGGGCACAGCAGCCCCCCGGATACTCTGCCGGATACTGTTCTGCAGTCGCTGCCTCCCTCTGCCTACAACCTACTATTCGCGCGGTACGGTGAAGCACTCACTGCACAGACGGAGGCTGAACTGCTCACCAACCTAGAGGTGCTCCTAGTCCGACCAGAAAACAGACTGTCATATGTCCTCCAGCTTCATAACATGAAACAGGGGCAGGGTCAGCCAGTTGCCCACTTCTCCGCCAGCCTCCGCGCTGCTGCCAGGCGGTGCCAGTTTAAAGCCATCTGTTCCTGCCAGGCTCAGGTAAGCTACGAGGATGACATGGTGCTTTACCAGCTCCTTGCTGGCCTTAGCGACCTGGAGGCCCAAGCTGACCTACTCGCCCGAACCGACCTCAGCCTCGCTGTAGCTGAACAGTACGCTGTGGACCGGGAGATGGCTAAGCGCAGCCAGGAGGCGATGCATGAAGAAGGATTAGGACGGCTCCAGTCCACGTACAAACGCCAGAAAGGCGCTGCAAGCAGCCCTAAGCCTCTGTTGAAATCTAAGCCTGGGCTGTGTTCACACTGTGGCGAGCAGGCCCACGACAACCGCCGGCTTCAGTGTAAAGCGTTCAGTCACGTCTGCACTTGTGGCCGACGTGGTCATTTTCCCCACGTGTGCCACCGCAAGGGCCAGCCGGGAGCCTCCACGCCTGCCCAGGTAGGGGCGATTGAGACCCCCTCAGTGACCGAACCGCCTGATGGAGTGTTTGAACTCTCCAGCAAGTTTGTTGCCGAAGCTGAGCAAGAGTACCTTCCTGCTCTGCAGCGTCCTGCCAGTAACTGTCTTCCTGTCACTGTCGCTGTCGACAGCGGCAGCCGGTCTTGGCAGTCCCGCGCACGCTCGGGCTCATCTGCCAACCGGGCCACCACCTGTACAGCCGTCGCAGACACAGGGGCTACGGTGACCTGTTGCGGTCCAGACATTCTCGCCGCGATGGGTGTCGCCAAGTGTGATCTTCTCCGGTCTAGCATCAGCCTGTTTGCAGCAAACAAGTCCCGACTGACAGTCTGGGGGGCACTCCCAGTCTCTCTCAGTGTGACTTCCGACGGCCATTCCTACCAGACTGTGGAGCTCATGTACGTCGTGCAGGAAATATCTGGTCTTTATCTGTCAAAGGACGCCCTCACCTCGTTGGGGTCGATTCCTGGGTCTTTCCCCTACCCTCCTCATCCACCAGGCCAATCCGCTGCGGCCGCCGACGTCTCTGCTCTCTCCGGTCAACCTGATCCCCCTGCCAGGCTGGCCCCCTGTGGCTGCCCGCTCCGTACCGATACGCCTGACCCGCCCTCCCTTCGCGGACCGGTTGGCGAGGCTGACATTCCTGCCCTTAGGCAGCTGCTGCTGGATCACTACGCCTCGTCCACCTTCAACACGTGCTGCCACCAGCTGCTGCCGTTGATGCATGGCCCGCCTTTGGAGCTCGCCCTCAAACCTGGCGCTGTCCCCCGAGCCGTGTACACTCCTTCGGTCGTACCTCTCCACTGGGAGGACAAGATCCGGCGGGACTTGGACCGGGATGTTGCCATGGGCGTCCTGGAGAAGGTGGACCCGAATGTGCCTGTCACGTGGTGTTCGCGGATGGTTGTCACCCGTAAGCACAACGGCGAGCCACGCCGCACTATTGACTTGCAGGCGCTCAACGAGGCCAGTCTTCGTCAAACACATCCCACCAAGCCCCCCATTCCAACAGGCTATGTCTATTCCAGCCAATCACTGGAAGTCTACCACGGACGCCTTCAACGGCTACCACTCCGTCAGTATTCGTCCCACTGATCGGCACCTCACCATCTTCCTGACTCCGTGGGGTCGTTACCGCTACAAGACTGCGCCCCAGGGATACAAGGCCTCCGGTGACGCGTACACTCACCGCTTCGATCAGATCACGGTCAACGTGCGTGACTTCGCTCGAGTCATCGACGACTCCATCCTGTACAAGCCGACGGTGGCCGACATGTTCCACCATGTCGCAGACTACCTCGCCCTCTGTGGTAGAAACGGCATCCTCCAGAACAGGGACAAGTTTGTCTTCTGCGAGAAGTCAGTTGACTGGGCCGGTTTCCGGATAGGCCCTGACGGTGTCAGCCCGCTGCCGTCCCACACGGAAGCCATCCGCTCCTTCCCCACGCCACAAAACGTCACGGACCTGCGTTCGTTTATGGCACTGGTCAACCAGGTCTCGATGTTCTATGCCACTCAACCACAGCTGCTGCCATTTCGCGAGCTACTGAAGCAGGACTCAACTTGGTACTGGGACGATGTGCTGGAAGGTCTGTTCTGCGAGACCAAGCTCGCCATCGCCTCCGAGGTGGAGAAGGGTATCACCTGATTCGACCCGAATCGCCCCACCTGCCTCCTCACCGATTGGTCCAAGTCGGGACTGGGGTACGTATTGCTCCAGAAGCACTGCTCCTGTGCTGACTCCCACCCGCGCTGCTGCACTGACGGATGGAAGGTCTGCGGGGTCGGATCTCGGTTCACATCCTCTGCTGAGAGCCGCTACTCATCGTCAGAAGGTGAAGCCCTAGGAGTGGTCAACGCGCTCGAGAAAACGCGGTACTTCACCCTAGGCTGTAGCCACCTGATTGTTGGCACAGACCACAAACCCCTTCTTGGTCTGTTCAAGGATCGCTCGCTCGACGGCATTGATAACCCGCGCTTACGTCGTCTGAAGGAGAAAACGTTCGGCTGGCGCTTCACCATGGTCCACATCCCCGGGCGCTCGCACGGCGGCCCCGACGCCTTGTCCCGGTACGGCTTGCGGAGCTCTGACGAGACTCCCCCGCCAGATGATGAGCATCACCTCACGGCCCTGCTGGCTACCCCACTGGGACCCGATGATGGCGTGGACGAAGACTTCCTCCTGGCGGTCTCCTCCTCCATGCAGCCCATCACCTGGTCGACGGTCGCCGAAGCATCCCGCGAGGACGCCCCGATCCGCTTCGTCGTACGCCTGCTGCAGTCGCCAACCGCCTCTCCCGACGTGCTTGACCCCGCCACGCAGGACCTCTGGTGCCTCCGTCGCGACCTGTCTACGGCTGGTCCTGTCCTCCTGTACCGCGGACGCGCTGTTATCCCCTCCGCGCTCCGTAGCCGCGTCCTGGCGGCCCTCCACTCGGCTCATCAAGGCGTCACTGGCATGCGCCTCCGGGCGGAGCGCGGCTTCTTCTGGCCCGCCATGGCTCAGGACATTGAGCTAACTCGACGCCGCTGCCCAACCTGCAACCGCCACGCCCCCTCGCAGTCGAATCTGCCTCCCGTACCGCCAATCATCCCTGAATATCCTTTTCAGCACGTTGCCGCTGACTTCTTTAGCTACATGGGTCACAACTACGGTGTTGTGGTCGACCGATTTAGTCACTGGTTCCAGGTCTGGGAGGGACGAAACCTCAGTCTTGAGCAAGTGCTCACATACCTCTGCCGGGATTTTGGTGTTCCCGAGACGCTAACAAGCGACGGTGGGCCTCAGTTCATGGCTGGGCCGATGCAAGACTTCATGCGACAGCATGGTATCTCTCATCGCTTGACATCTGTCGCCTTTCCGCACGCAAACTGCCGTGCAGAGGTCGCGGTAAAGTCGGCAAAACGTCTGATCAGAGACAACATCCGACCCGACGGCCGCCTCGACTCTGTCAAGCTCACTCGTGCCCTGCTCCAGCATCGCAATACGCCTGATCGGGCCACTGGCATGTCCCCAGCCGAGCTTCTTCTGGGTCGCCAGCTCCGAGACTTCCTCCCTGGTAGCACACTGTCGCCTCCGCTGCGTACCTTTGCCGACCTTCGACCGACGTGGCATGACGTCGCCTCATGGCGGGAGCAGGCTCTCCAAAGGCGCTCCACGAAGGACCATGAGCGTCTGTCCCTCCGCACTGCTGATCTCCCACCTCTCCGGGTCGGCCAGTCCGTGCTGGTACAAAACCAGACGGGGAACCACCCGCGTCAGTGGGACCGCCGCGGCACGGTCGTCGCTGTCCTGCCCTTCCGTCAGTACCAGGTCCGGCTTGACGGCTCGTGCCGGCTGACCCTTCGCAACCGGAAGTTCCTCCGGGCCTTCACTCCGGTGTCCCCCGCAGCGCCGTTTCCTGCAGGGGCCTCTCCTACCGTGCAGCCATCTGGCTCGACGCTACCGGCATCCACGCCGCTGATACCCTGGCCTCTCACGCCTCCTCCGTCGGTGGGCTATCAGCCAGCGGCTCCGCAGCCGGCCGCCTCAACGATACCAGACCCACCGCCTGCGCCCTCGCTGCCAGCTTCTCACGGGTCAGTGGTCCTGCCATCGGCGCCCCCGCCGTCGGTGACTCTGGAGCCTGTGCCCCCTCCAGCCCCGCTCTCGCAGTCGGTGCCTCTGGAGCCAGTATCCCCTCAAGCTGGGATACCTCGGCAGCCGGGACCGCCTCGGGACCCCAGTTCCGCGGGAGCCCCCGTTGATGCACCGCTACCCCGCCGTTCCTCTCGCATACGCCGTGGTTGCACCACACGCTACCGCGACTTTGAAATGTGACCCTCCTGTGTGCGTCCCTTGTGATTTGCCTGTGCCACTCGTTATTGCATTAGCTCCCGCGACAGGTCTCCGGACTAAAGTCCTCTGGGGAGGGGGCATAGCTGGGCTTGACTCATGGCACATGTGCGCCACCAACTGAACAGAACCCAGCGCAACCATTGTCTGGCGTGCGTCATTTGTGTATCCTGATATTTAGGCGCCATTTGTAATCACCGAAACGCATCAGTTCTGTCGCTGGCATCATTGAATAAACAGGTTCTCGACTAATGCTGTTTTTATACAAATGCTGCTCAGCTAATAACAACATCCTTTACAATCAGCAATTTGGATTCAGAAAGGGTCACTCCACTTATATGCCAGTCTCCATGATTCACGAACTGATAACTACGTCATTGGCGAAAAAGCAAACATCGATTGGTATATTTTTGGACTTAAAAAAGGCTTTTGACACAGTAGATCATCAGATACTTCTAAAAAAATTGCAAAAATACGGCGTTACAGGCCAAGCTCTCATATTGATAAAATCTTATTTATCAGAACGCTTCCAAACGACCAAAATTGATTCTGTCAAATCAGAACCTAAATTGGTTAATATGGGCGTCCCACAAGGTTCCATTCTGGGGCCAATTCTCTTCTTACTATATATTAATGACTTTCACAAAAGCTCTGACATTCCAAACTTCTTTCTTTTTGCTGATGATGCAGCACTGTTTTTCAATGGCACAGCCGATGAAATTGTAGACAAAATTAACCTTGCCACCCCTGGAATATCCACGTGGCTCAGTGCCAACAGACTAAGCTTAAACTTAGAGAAAACATTTTACCAAAATTATTCAATTGGTGACAAAAAACCTGATGTAAAAATTTGCCTTAACCATCAAGAAATAAAACGATTCGAAGAATTTCGATACTTGGGTATTACCATAGACGAACATTTAAAATTCAAGAAACATATATCTAATACTTACAAAATTATATGCAGAAACACTGGTGTCATCGCCAGAGCTAAATTCATGTTAGACGAGAAAAGTATGTTAATGCTCTATAACGCTCTAATAGCACCATATTTGGGATACTGTGGGTTCATTTTCGGCACAAATTATGACAATAACACAAAACAGTTAACAAACATTCAAAAAAGGATTGTCAGAATTATTGGGAAGGCCCATCACAGGGACCCATCTTCACCTATATTTAAAAGACTCAAGTTGCTAAAATTTACTGATCTAGTCAACCACCAGAAGCTCTTGATCATGCATAGATTTTTGAATAACCAACTCCCACCAATATATGCCGAATTCTTTAAGCAAAATCAGCAAACTAGGCCTAGCCGAAGAATTATCCACTTTGATGTACCAACTGTTTACACTGGATACCAGATATTTGTCTTCTCCCATTCGTGTCCTAAAGTATGGAACCAAATTATAGCACCAAAAATCCCAAATATTGCTGATATCCCCAAATCTAAAGCCATGTTCAAAACAGTCCTACAAAAGCTCTTTGTTGAAAATTATTAACTAGTCGTGATTGCTATAGAGCACGTGCACTTCAGAAGGATTAGGGTCCTGGTAAGCTAAATACTATGATAAAAATTTATCATGATAAAGCTGTGTAATATTTCAATGATTCAAAATGGCAATGAGCGTAAAGAAACATCCATCTCTGGCATCTATCTGTGTCTCCTGCATCTATCCTCTTTGGTGGGCGGCTGGTCTGGGCTGGGGTCGGGGGCTGGGTGCTGGATAGGGAGGGGGCTATATAGGGGGCCCTGGACGCTAAGCTAGCGTATGTGTGTATGAGTTGCCTGTGTGTTGACTGGTGTTTGGATCGAACGTATTTGGTCTGTGTCAATGCCTCATGTGTTCGACATGTGTTGGATAAATGTGCAGTTGTTTTGTCCGTGTGCGTTCGGTGGTGTTCTTCTTTCGTCTTTTATAGACACGTTTCTTCTGTCCTACATGCATTGGTGGCAGGGTACTAAGACAAGGTGATCCCTTAACCGTTCCCTGCCCAATCCAAAATATCAGTAAAAAATAAGTATATCTTTTCCATCTGGTTCCCCATCACTCCACCTGAGTGGTACGAGAGCTGAGCAGCATGAGAACGATCAGTGGTGGTGACTGGCAGAGGCGTGAGCGCCCTAGTGCGCAGTGGCTCTTACTCCCACCCCCTTGCAGCTCTGCATGGAACCGGCGGGCCACGTTTGCTGGGGCTGACTGGTCTGTGGGCGGCTTCATCGGATGGCTCCTTGGACCGGTGGCGCTCTGAGATCGGTGCCGCTCCTAGACCTTCGAACGGAGAGCAGAAGAGATGCACCATGCGGTCGGGGTCTCAGACACTGCCTTCTTCTGGTTGAGACTGTCCACCTCTACCTCCCACTTACTCTAGTGATGGGGTCATGGCACCGTACTCAGCCGAGGCGCCGACTATCACTGTTACGTTGTGATGTGACGGATACATCGAGCTGCCCGTTGGTGACCTGCTGCCTTAGACCATGGACACAACGGCCATGCTGCCCGTGCCACCTGGGGACGAGGGCGACACGAGGACGGGGGGGGCTGGTACCCCGGCCTAACACAATGTACAATAAACATCAAGAGCCTTAGTATATGCTGCTCCGCTGGCTTTCCGTCGTTATGCTGAAGATAGTGGACCCTTCGTCGGCTACTGGGAATTACATTAAAGGCTGACAAAACAAGATTCGTCTTCCTCTAAAAACGGACCATGTACACAAGAAAGTATCTGCTGAGTGACATCATTAATCACACCACGAGAAGAATAGAACATTACGCCGAAAAACTTGGGGATCAGCAAAAAAGTGAAGGCGAGCTTATCAATGTTGTTATCTCAATTCACACGTGTTAAAATGATGTCAGCTCTCATTAGAGGTACCAGTTTTTCGCTACTAGGGAGTGACATGTGCAGTGCAGGGGGACTCACTGCATAGGCTGTGAATGTGATACGGAGGATAATTGTGATAATCGTACAATGGCATTACAAGACGCATAATACTTGCCCCTGATCTGTCAAAAGACCTGACGGTGGATGCCTCAGTGACAGTAAATTTGTACTGTGTCTGTTCCCCGGACGCCGGTGGCTTGCGTATGACGGGCCGTTACCTGTATGCGTGTCCCGCCGGCGTTTTGGCAGAGGTGTAGTGGGCTGGCATGCGTGTTGTCGCTAACGGGCTGCAATAATCCATGCCGGAACACTCACTGCTGAGTAGTGTTTTGCTACGGCGCATAGTTGGAGTAATAGCTCCTAATATGGCCATGACATGCTAAATATGGCCATGACATGCTAAATGTGATAGGTGGCGCTAATATCGGTCTTCGGCGTAACATAATTCATCAGGGTTACAAATATGGCCACTAGGATCTGAGCTGTAATAGGAGGCGCTTTTATCTGGTGTCGATCTGCCGCCCTGATGTGGGTAACTTGACCGTGGTTCAATGTGTGGCCACTGGTGGCGTGGGGCGCACCAAATAAGTGATATAGATGGCGCTGATGTAAAACTTAAATGACTGGTCAATTGAACACAGCCTGGGTCGCTCTGGTGCATCGACCTGAAACTCTAAATATGTTTTGTTATTGTCATTTGAAATCCCTGTAATGCGTGGTTTTGGAGCGATTTTTGTCTTCCTGTGCAACTGTGGGAACTTGACAGTGGTTCAATGTTTGATCGCTATTGGCGTGGAACGCACCAGAAAGGATCGATATAGATGGCGCTGAGGTGCAATCCAAATGACTGGTAATATGGCCATGCTCTGGTTGCTCCGGTTCAAGGACCTGAAACTACTGATGTTATTGTAATTTGAAGCTCCTATTTTCCAATGCGTGGTTGTGAAGTAATTTTGTCTTAAAGCCTTCTGTCGTTCTTGCTGCCAGTTTGCCTGAGGCGGATGTTGCTGACTGTAGATAAATAAACGCTCCCACTGTGATGGTGGGGGGAACTGGAAAAAAACATCATTCGTCAGTTCGAAACGCTTTGGACATTTGATAAAACCATTTCATCATTTGTTTGAGGCAGGCTCACCGCTATACAATCACATTGTCCTGGACCAAATGTTCGATTCCAGAGGCTCTGACCTGTATTCTATTTTTTTCTTTTAGAGTTGTAGTTTCTTTTTGCTAGAGAATGTTTTGGCTATTTTGACTTGTTTTCGGAGTTGATTTGGCCTGTGGGAAAATCTGGCGACATTGAATGGCTGCTTGACTTTGGCCTTATCTCTTCTGCCCACACTGGCTAACATTGGTACTCCAAAGTAATGCAATGAACGTATGGATTTGCATCATCAATACTCTTTTACGGACACAAGTTCTCAAGGTTCAAACGATGATTTTTCTTAGTTTAAGATTTTCGCTTTTTGAAGCTCATTTGGCTGTGAGCAGTAATGCAACGAGGGTATTGGCCAGTATTTGAGCAATTGGGGCATGACCCTTCCTTTGGCTGACCCTTGCCCGGGGTTGCTCGTTCTGTGCCCTCCCCTCCCCTTCTTTAAAGAATTTGCGGCCGGTTGTGCTGCGGTGGAAGCCCAAATTGGCTCTTATTCAAAGCGAAGGTGGCTCAAACTCCGTCAATGCGTGTGTTACATCCTGCGCTGCCGGCCCGCGTGTCAAACTGAGGGTGTGGTCCGAGTCACGCTCCAATCACCCGTTAGCAAAGCTGCAGGCGGTGCACCGCCCCCCCCCAACCCTCCCCCAGCAGTCGCACAACACCGCCTCCTTTGTTCAGTCGAAATACTCCAGTGGTGCGTATGTATATAATGACGCCGAGACACGATGGAAGACCGAACACATTAAAGAACGAAAGTTTACAATGTGATTAACCCTCAGGCACTTGTTAAACCACATCCGGGCTCTGTATTCTCAATCCGCTCCGTCTGCGCGGTTCACTTTCCGGCTCTATTCGGTCCGCTGTTCACTCCAGACGGCAACGCTCGGGCCTTCACGTACCAGACCTCGTTGCGACGATTCCAGAACTTCATCGGCGCGTCGTAACCGGCCCTGGAAATAGAACAGGACGCCGGCTGGCAAAAAGTACCGTGCTGGATAAGCAAGTGAGCCAGCTGTCGCTCGTCACTGGGCAACAGAAACTGGGCTGGTGGATGGTGCATGTGGAGCCCGCGGGCCCTGTTCTGGACAGGAAGTGCGCTGTCGTTACGTAAGCTGTGGAGAGGAACGGCTGCGACTGGTGCCCCGGGTCCGAGTCCGGCGAGAGAGGATGGGAAAACCGCTTAAGGTTGGATTTCGACAGTGGGGGGACAGCGCCCCAGCTACCAAAATATTGAAAAGACGAATATTGAAAAAGAAATGATCAAATGAGAATTGGGTTTCGGTGGCTGTGGAGTGAGATAAGTATTGGAAGCTCTCTTCCAAAATCTCCGGTGTGATATGAAATCGCGGTTGTTATACATGGACTAGTTTCTGAATAGCAGACTAGTTTAATGAATAGAGGGATAATTGTCCTGCTATTATCAACTAATTTCCTTGCTCCCGAATACCTACCGATAAAACGTGGTAAAGTCGAAGTCGCCGTCGCCGTCCTCCTCCGCGTTCTTCTCGAGCGTTTCGGCCATGGTGTTCCAGTCGGCCTCGTCCGGGTAGCCGCCGCGGCGCCTGTCGACAGCGACGTCGTCAGGGACCGCTTCGTGACGTCACGGCGGCACCACTCGGCTTAATCAGAGCCAATCACGGCAGCTGGTCCGGTGGCACGCCGATGTGTTTGTTCCGGTGACTCTAACCTTGTGGTGTTCAATTTGGCTTGGTAGAGGTGACTCGTGAATCATTCCGGGCGTCGAATGTTGGAAGTCATGGCGGGCGATTTTTTTCAAGGTTGTTTCAACACTGCGAGGAAACTCAAGTGAAAATGACCCTCGCATAGGATTGTGCAAGTTTGCCCGCGAGTATCAGGTTCGCCTCGTGCCGACCATTTGAGCCTGCAGTAAATCCATGTGAAATGGACTTGTTAAAGAGAGATGTTTTTCTACGGCAAACGAGTTCCTTGCAAGTCACTCTTGCTGATCATGTAAAAATTGGCAGCTCTACGTCTTATGACTTGTTAAAGTGCTTTATTGGTGTTCCATCCTTTCCAATACGGGTGAAATTACATCTTACAAATTAATCGTCATTGGCGCCGCGTTGTACGCATCAAGCAAATATCACATAATCTAGAGATAATTTGAAAAATGCGAACCGATGTGGATTTAAGCTGAAATGGTGCGTGGTACTGAGCTACGGAGCTGAAATTTGAACTGATCCGTAAAATGCACTAACGAGCCTCCCATTGCGCAAGCGAGTATGTTGAGAATGTTCCGGGTCAAATCCCCACAACCTTTATTTATTTATTTACTGGGGCCACTCCCAACAGGAACACTCGTCCAGCTACCGGGAGTTTTTGCGTGGTTGTTTGAACGATCCTTTCCACCGGGTTAGATGGGACATGGAGGCCGGTTTCCCGCCGTCGGGATTGATCCTACATTGATTCATGCTGTCCCAGTCTGGTGGTAGGCAATGTATAATAATAATAATTATTGGGGCTTATCGACGCACCAACTGCCAGGGTCATATGGCGTCGCCAACTCTTTCCCTGTTGGAAGGGTTTCTCGGGAGCCAGCTTGCTCCTTGTTCAGGGAAGCCGCCGGGCCTTGAACCCGGGTCGGCTGCGTGGCAGACAGCTACGCTGACCACTCCACTACCGCGCCCCCGGTGGTAGGCAATGAAGCCACGTCACCTGACCTACAAATTTGTTCTGGTTGCATGAGGACTTCGTTTCGGCCGCTGATTCCAAAACTATTGATTTTTTTATTTTCCATTAAAAATCGTTGAATTATTTGCAAGCCTCATTTTCGTCTGAAATCTGGTTGTATGGAAGCGATTCGTGTACAATTTTAAGCTATGATATCGATTGTAGGATGGAAGTTGTATGATATGTATGTTGTAAGTTGAAGTTGTAGAAGGTGAAGTTGTTGAAGTTGAAGAAGTAGAAGTTGAAGTTGTGGAAGTTGTATGTATGATATCTATGGAAGTTGTAATTACCTATCCTGGCCTTACAGGGAGGTATTGATCTGCCTTAAGACGAGGTCCAGGGACTTCAGAGCGAAGCTGCTGTAATTCGGCCGAGTTCCCGTCATGATCTTTGTGAGCTTTGACCACACGACGCCAGAGGGTGAATCGTCCAAATTGAGACATATTTGAACGATCTAAGGAATACCGATTTCACATATAGCAGTGCAAATGCTTTCACTGTCATGTTGACCATGTCCGCAAGCAAAATTCCAGTTCCCGAAATTTCTAAGAAGGTAGTTTTGGAGCTCCCATTTACCACCACACCTTGTATTGCCGTCATTATTTCTGCATTGCTCGCGATTTTTGGGTGCGCTCATCAGAACGGGTTTTTACTATTTCGGAGGTATATGATGCATGGAAGGAGTTGGCTTAGGGTGGTGCGCTTACGTGGCGATGGCGGTGAGCTGCGGACGCTGTTCCAGGAACACTCCCTCTTCAGAAGGCGCTGGCGGCGACGCCTGGAACTCTTCGTTGACGTAGAAGCACATGGTGTAGGTACCGCCGGTACCGTCGGTGGTGGGCACCCATCGCATCGTCACTGGAGTCGTCATAGCCATCGACTTATCTGTGGGTAGGAGAAGTCAGGTATCTAAGTTTCGAGGTCCTAACGGATGTTTGGTGCTAGGAGGCGCTGTTGGCACGATAAGAAATAAAAGCGAGACATCGCACAAGGCGTGAACAAACCTCATGTTAGTAGCCTGTGCCTTTTTGATGCAGCGCAGCACAGTTTGGTGCTAACTGTGCGTCAACACTGGCGGCCGTTTGCGCCCCCTCTGAAGAGGCTGTCCTCACCTTGCTCGTTGGAGCCGGTGATGTAGCGATACAGCCTCATGAACATGCCGCTGCGCGTGCTGCGCTCGTCCAGGTCGGGGAGCTCGTCCTCCCAGGTACGGCTGGTACACACCCACTGACGCGCCGGGTACTGGCGCTTCTCATAGTCCTGCCGAACATCGCCGCAGAAGCATCAGCAACGTCCCGCGGAAGCATCAGCAACGTCGCGCAGAAGCGTCTGCAGGGTCCTTCGGACCAGCTCCTCGTCCTTTGATAGCGTGGAATCGCCACACTATGGGTCTCGGTTTACACACCAAATGAGGGGGCGCGGTGGTGGAGTGGTCAGCATAGCTGGCTTCCACGCAGCCGACCCGGGTTCAAGGCCCGGCGGCTTCCCTGAACAAGGAGCAAGCTGGCTCCCGAGCAACCCTTCCAACAGGGAGAGTTGGCGACGCCATATGACCCTGGCAGTTGGTGCGTCGATAAGCCCCAATAATTATTTATTACACACCAAATGTGCCAAGTCGGGTCAAATCCAACTGCAGTGCAAATAGGCTCTGTGTTTGACGTGAAGGCAATGCCTATGGCCTCATTTGTGCGTAAACCTAGAGTGCAAGGGTTTTTTTGTGAACCCATCACTCCTCCGTTTTCCTTGGCTAGGACATCCATTTTTGAGCCGCCATCTACCTATCGTTTTGCTGCCTTGCTCCGTGGAAAACTTAGAGAAATGTCATTACTTCATTAGTTTGTCTGCCATCGAAAAATGCCTACGGGGTCTTGTACTAACAACTGCCCGGTTCCACAAAGCAGCGGATCTCCAGTTAAAATGTTCGGTGCGTCAGACGCTACTTTTCTCAGACTGCGTCCGGTGTGATCTAAAATTGTACCTGGCCTGCTATCAATGACCTGACCAGTGGCGGATCTAGACCGGTTGACGGGGAGGTGGAGTAGGATGATAGGGTAGCAATTGTGAAACCAGTGTGTTAAAGAAAATCGGGAAAATTCGGTGGGTCTGGGGGAAGGGGCGAATCCACCTGGATCTGCCAGTGCTCACAAACAGTTACAGGCTTCTCAGATCGGCTTGAGGTCATGCAGGTATAACGTGTACACTCTGATTGTGGGCTGTAAATGCGGTCGGGATTTCGTTTAACACTGGCGGAAACGGTCAGCCCGTTATCCGGAACTGAATCACAATTTATAGTCCACATCCGTGAGTGGCTAGACAAGACGCTTATTCTAGAGCCTGACCGCGTGGCTGCATTTTCGGTCTCTCAATTATTTGTGTTTTATGTCAAGACAGATGAAGAGTGTCTGTCGTGAGTCGACTCGTGTGTTTTGTTCTTGTTTCCGAGGACTAAATCATTTCTTTAACACAAAAGGACTAAGATTTACAATCCAATTCAATGCATTTCTTCAACATTAAGTGCTATACGTGGCGGAAGTGGTTGGGGGGGGCAGGCTCCCCAATTGACATGTTCCGGTTTCAGATAAGTTGGGAAAAATCGGATAATTTTGTAACCAGCCAGTGCGCAAGGCAACAATGAGATCCAATCCGATTAGTTTTCGGTTGAAGAGGCGAGTCTTTTTTGTCAGAAGCAGGGTGAAGATTGGCTGACCACCTCATTTGTCTTGCCGGTGGCGACGCTTATTTAAAACTTCCATTTGGAATGCAACAAAATATGGACATGGAACTTGCACTAGTATGCAAGCTCAATTCTGTCGGCATCGCCGAGCTGTACCGAATAATTTGGCCATTATCTTCGGTGAAGCATCTGCATTCCTGTTCAGTGGCGGATCCAAGGGGGGGCAAAAGACAATTGCCCCCCCAAAAGGAAAAGCTCGGGGCAAAACTATGTTTTTTTCCCCTCCAAAGCGATCGACCTCCTTTTTTCCCCGACTCCTTTTAAGTTTATAGGCAACACTTTGGTGCTTTAACTCTCAACTTCAAACATGACCAGTTAAGTTCAGTGAAAATATCGGGCCTTGGATAGGAAAAAAGGATCTTGTGCTCATATTTTTCGGCCCGTGACTTTTTTTGCTTATCGCCTCAAACACCCGTACCGAGAAGGCATATTTCAGTGCAATTTTGCGCTGCGCGACGTTTTTTTTTTGCTTTACGACTTTGGTTTGCCTCTCCTTAACCGACCGGCTAGATCCGCCACTGTTCCTGTTGTGGGTAGCGTGCATAATCGCGGAGGTTGTGACTTATGAGGCGCTGCTACCGAGGAGAGCGCGAGAGCAAGGGTTCGGATCCGGTCAATCTGAGGGGGCCTGGTTTTGCCCGAAAGGTTTCCTATCACAGCCAGATTGTAAGTGATTCATTGTGAAAATGTGAACATGAAAAAGGAGAGCTAGTTCCATGACTCATTTGTGTCAATGGAGAGGCGGTGACTCAGTTGTATTCCCGTGCTTGTCGTGTGAACTCGCCTATTGCCTCACTTTTATTGGGTTGGATTCTGGCAGTTAGCTTTCAGAGTTCAACATCTATTTGAGCCAAAAGTTCCAATCAGGTAGCTACCTGATTGGACTGCTTCCAACTGATTTTGACTCATGTCCTGAATCTGACCCAATAACATTGCGGTATTAGAGGACCAACAAACTTAAGCTAATGTGGAACGTAATTCGCGGAATTCTGACTCTGTCAATCGGGCTAATGAGTCGAATGTACTACTTTCTTTCGCATTTAGTCACTGGAATGACCGATTACTCTGATCACAGCTGTATAGTAAAAGTGGAAAAATTGTTAACACCATGACTTGAATATTAAAATGAGCCAAATATGATTTTTGGATGAGTAGTTTCCGGTCAGTGAGGCATTGAAGACTAGCTCCCTCCTTGTATTGCCGAGGGCTAAAGTAAGAGCTTGGCAGACTTGTCACCGGAGACTTACCGTGCCGTTGCCGATGACCTCATAAGGTGCCGACTCGGGGGAAGAGAAGATGGCACTGCCGGCAGCCCGCGCGCTGTTGAAGGCGTTCTTTATCGAGCTGAAAATCCCTTCAGAGGACTCCTGCAATGCCGAGAGTTGTCAAGGTCAAACCACTGTTTGTGATGATGTGTCACCTGCTTTGGCTCTCCTTATGAATGTCGCAGAGGTGACAGCGCTGGCTGTTTGTGACCCACACAGATCGCAGAAGAGGATGTTTACCACCTCCTGCTGTGCCCATTGACTGCGGGTGGCTCTGGTTTGTTATGACGGATTATGTGGAAGCTTTTAGTGTTCACCTGCGGGTCAGACCATGTAAATCAGCTGACCCCGCGCCGCATGGGCTCTGGGTACTGTTGACACTTATGTACGCGGCAGGCATATGTGCAGGCGGCGCAACGGACGGCATCGGTGCATGTTGAATGTATGAATGACTTGCGCTTTTGGTCTATTCATCGGTGGTCTATAGCAACGGTAGATGGGGCCGTGTATCCTTGGCAATTTCAATGAAACAAAAACATTTGATATGCCATGAACATAAATTTAATTCCATGTACAAAGGCAAGTAAATTGAAAACAGGGCCACTGCGGGTCAAAGTATAAATAATTTTGGACATATTTTGGCTGCCTGCCACGTCTCCATTTACCAACCGATTTGTGCCAAATTTCGCATGTAGGGTGAGAATGCTATGCCAATGCGTATATTCTTGGTTTTTGCCGTATTCAAAATTCAAGGACGGACCCAGAAGGGCTTAATTTCGACCAATCACCGACGTAAATTTTTAGTTCCCTTTTGTATAATTTATAACTTCATAGTTGTTCCAGCTCAATGCAAAGACAGCTAGTCTTAAATAAACTAAAAATTGAGTGTTTTAATCCGTGTTGTAAGCAAATATTGTCGATCCCATCAACATTGTTGAGCAAATACCTTTGCAGTAATTAATTTCGGAAGGGTACACGTACAACAGCAGAGGTCACCGTGTCCCGCGAATCAGTGAACTCGTGCCTTGCCTGACGCCGCTTCCGGTTCTGAGCAATGGAACACTATCCGCTGATCCGTCACAAGTCCTCTCATCCGCAGAAGCGGAGTTCCGAACAGGCTGCCTGGGGCGTGTCACGCTGTTTACCCGAATTCTGGTGAAACAGGATGGGACTGTTTACACGAAATGGTGGCGACACCAGGACGGGAGAGAAGGAAAGGTGTATATAGAGTGTTATGCAATCAAAATTTGAATGTCACCAGGCGCATTTGGAGGGTTCATCGAACTCCCGGAGGCACGCCTCGCAATGAGACATCCATTGTTTTCCTGGGTGTTTCAGTTGTGAGCTGCTCTGAACTGGTGACACCATAAGTGCTTGTCAAGTCAGAAAATGTCGCTTAATGTACATTCTAATTTGGTGTGTGGTCATCGAAATCGCAAGCTCAGCTCTGCTTTATTATGTCTGGTCTCTATTTTTTGCCACTCCCAACAGGGACACTTGCCCAATTACAGGGAGTATTGGCGTGGGTGTTAAAGGATCCTCTCCACTGGGTCAGATCGGACACCGAAGGCGGTTTCCCGCCGTGGGGATTGAACCCACGTTAATCCATGCTATCCGATCCGAAGACTGGCAACGAAGCCACTAGGCCACCCTACCGTCCATTGCAATATTATATATCGTGATATAAACTTTAATTGCAATTCAAATTAGGAATTAGATGCTGAGGATATTCAAAAATATATTTGCATCAACTGAGTGACTTGCGATGACATGCGCATGTTCCCATACGCTTATATCTCGAGGTGATTGCTCCTGTTCGTGTTAAGTTTAAGTTAAGCTTCGCCGGCCCCTCTGCAGCTTACCTCCGCGCAGGCGCAGGCCACCAGGGCCAGTAGCAGCAACAGCAGCTTCATCTTCACTGTCCCTTATAGCGTGTGGAGCGCGACTGAATGAAGCGGCCCGCGCGCGGCGTGATATACAGCTGCGGGGCCGGCCGCGGCAGCGCAGGGCCGTGGGGGCCAAGCTGCGCCCGCTCGCACCTACAAACCGCAACCAACCTGGGCCATCGAGATGTAAAAACTGGTTCGCCGAAATATTTTCTGTGTGATATGTAGAGTTCATTCACATGGGCTGCAGCATGTGATCGACCTTTTTTGTGCAACGGGCTTTGCATTGCAAATCATCCGATATCGGGCAGTCTGTTTACAAAGTTCGCCGATGGGCAAGACACTCGCGGCCCTGCGGTCTGTGGTTCTTCAGATGACGCACACGTCCAACATATTTCCCATTACATAATGTGCGGTGTGCTTACTGGCACGCCGCGCTGGGAGCACGCCAGGCGCGGCGGGCAAGCAACACCCAATGATTTGCAATACGTTCTCTGTTTGGACACCAGCTTTTTTGCAATGTTTTGTGGGATTCGAGACTTTTCTTCCGAACTTATAAAAGTTCGAACAAAGTTATCCGCGCAGAGTTAGAGACGATTTAGTTGAAAACATCAGAATTGCCTCGTTGGGCCAGGCGTCGCCGGGACATTCTGACGGACCTAAAGAGCAGAAGGATGCAGAGGAAGGTTAGGTATTGGTCTTGGTTAGCTGACTCAGCTGTTTGAATCGCTGTACTAATTGGCGGAAAGGTTTGTCTGACTGACAAGATACAGGAATTCGTCAGTAAAAAATGTGATGACATGATTGCACTTCTATTAGATGAGAGGTCCAACATGGGGACCAAATGTTTCGACGAGTGTTAACTCAATGCTGTTGGCACACCGGCTTTCAGCTGCGTTGCATTTTAGTTTTTCTTCTGCATTAGATTTGTCACAGTTAATTTTAGCTCCGTAAAAGTCGAATTAAAGAAGATATGTGAAGACAGGTTCTTTTGCGTGCTCCACGCGACTGATGACTCAGTTCGCACCCCATGAAGTTGCCATATTCTCTTCAACGATGCGCGTGATTAAGGCATTTAAATATAGAGGTAGAACGCTCCGCTTTCAAAACATTACCTCTGTTTACCAAGACTTTTCCACGCGTGACGTCAGCAAACGCTTTCAGGTCAACATCGCGCATTCGTTCAGCTTGAAGTAACTAGCTGTGGATCGTGGCGTGTTTGTGTGGTTATAAGATGCACCCTGTTAGGGGCGGATCCAGGGGCGTAGCCAGGATTTCGCTCAGGGGGGCGACGCCCCGAAAAGGACCCCTGAGACAGCGCCAAAAGGGCCCTGATGGGTAAAAAGTGCCTTGCTTGTTACAGAATCGTGTCCTCAGGGGGGGATGGGCGGCTGTCCCTGGCGCCCCCCTTGGCTACGCCCCTGGGCGGATCAAGGGTTTCCTCGCGGGGAGAGGGTGTGAATTCAAGTCTCTGATATGGGCGCTTTGTGGCCACATTTTATTATTGGGCGTAATATATTTGCAAACTGAATGTGTGAGGTGCTTATTTTTAACACGCGCATTGACGGGGGCGGGTACCCGCCCCCTCAGGTTTTTCGGAGATAGCAGAAAAACGGCGGCGCTACGCGCCGCCGTACTTGGCATACCTTTTCCCTCATCATTTTTACAACTTTTGTTAAAATTTTAAGGTTAGGTCATCTCAGGTCAGGACACCAGTACAGGTCAAGTGACCCGACCTCAAAAAAGTTTAAGATAGCATAAGTCGGAGCAGGGTGAACTTATCCGATTGAAACTCATATCACATAATGGCCCCACCGAGTTATCTAAAACATGTTCCGGTATTTTTGTTATCAATGACGTAAGGTCAGGTACGAGGTATGACCTCTCCATTGGAAATACATGGGAAAAATGGTTTTTACGGAATAACTCAGTAACGGATGGTGATAGAGCATTTATTTTAGCTGCATTAGACTCGCCTGGGCTTTGCGGTTCTAATGATATGCATTTGATTTAATATTTGACCCTGAACTGACCCCAGGTCAGGTCAAATCATTCATTTGACCTAGCAATGTCAAATTATATATCATTCGATCCGGCGTGCTGCGAGGATTCATATTGTTCAAGTCGATTTGCTCTATCTTTACTTGTTCAAATGTAATGACCGAAAAACTGAATTTACATGTTATCTCTATGACGGCATGTTTTGACCTCTCGTGACCTTAAAGGTGACCTGACAAAAAATGGTTCAAGTGTTTTCGATGGAGAAGTGGATGGGCAGCCCAACGCCTTTTACCGTTTTTCGCTACCTACCGTGATCCTCGAGATCTTAGGGGGCGGGTATCCGCCCCCGTCAATGCGAAGGTGCCTCAGACCCCCGTCAATGCGCGTGTTAACGTCCAGTAATGTAATTGTTTCAGGGGTCCCCGACACCAACTATTGGGAGCTCCCGATACCGACTCTTGGGGGCCCAAGATACCAACTCTTGCCTTCTCCCTCCCCGAGTCCAACTCTGGGCTCACGAGACACCCCGGACCAACTCTTGGGGGCCTCCAAGACCAACTCTTGAGGCCCTCGAGACCAACACTTGAGGCAACCCGGGACCATCTCTTGGGGCTCCTGAGACCAGGTCTTTGAGGGGGGGCACGAGACCAACATTCGGATGACAGTTGGGTTTCCTAAATCAACTTTTGGAATACCGATCTGACATCAATGGGGCCACCTGCGGGAACTTTTTACAGTGCTTATCCGTATTAGTGTAGGGGGCCATATTGACACTGACGGTTTTCTCGTGCTGTGGTTAAACCAATAAAGGTGGCGGTTTTGCGCTTTTCGGCTTTACTAGCAATCGATTCTGCACGCAACGAAAATTCAAGATGGGCCATTGGTGTCTCCAGGCGTGGGCGTCGAAAGGGGTCGGGGATGCGTTGCCCAATTCACAAATCCCGGGGAACGTTCCTCAGTTTTTTCCTCCGCACAACCTGTGTGAGCTTCTTGAACACGTGCATTGACGGGGGTCTGAGCCATCTTCGCTTTGGTGGGGGGCGGGTACCCGTCCCCCCTTAAATATCTCGAAAACCATGCTAGATAGCGAGAAACGTTAAACGGCGTTGGATAGCCTTTCCAAATGTCTATAGAAAACACTCGAACCAATTATGTCTGGTCACATTTAAGGTCACTAGAGGGCAAGGCATGCCACCGTAGGAATAACATGTAAGTGAAATATGTCGCTCTTTATGTCTGAAGTAGTCAATATAGAGAAAAACAATCTGAACCATTGAAATCGTCGCAGCAAGCCAAATCGAATGATATATAATATGATATTTCCAGGCCAATCCAGGTCAAATATAGGATTTGACCTGACCTGAGGTTATGTCAAGGGTAGATAATGTAAAATGCATATCATTGCTGCCGCAAAGATGAGGCAACCCTATCACCGCCAAAATAAACGTTTTAGCACCATCCATTGCTAAGTTATTCAGTTAAAAATTCAATGCATTTCGAATTGAGAGGTCACGATCCCTACCTGCCTCTAGGTCATCGATATGAAAAATCCCGGAGCATAGATTATAGTACTCGGTGGACCCATTATGTGATAAAAGTCAATTAGATAGATTCACACTTTTACTTATGCCACCTTGAGCATTTTTGGAGGTGAGATCACTTGACCTGTACTGGTGACCTGACCTGAGATGTCTTAACCTTAAAATTTTGGGGGACGTTTCGTAATGTATCGATGATAAGGCGTGCCAAGTACGGCAGCGCCTCGCGCCGCCGTTTTTGGTGCCGCGGTAAAAACCCGAGGGTGGGGGGATGTTCAAACACCCCTCCCCTACACACACACCGGAATGAGGGTTGATAAAGGACTCACTGATTCTCAGAATATTTTAACTTTAATTTCCCACTTGCCAACTATATTTTCCAATATCAATTTTACGCTCAGCATCCCAGTGCTGCGGGAGACACGGGGGGGTGAAGGTGAGGGGTACGGGTATCCAGAACAACCACTGACATACAGGAACGCGGCGCTCCATCAAGCCACAGAAATATTTTTTGGCAGGCGCTAAAACAAAAATCGAGGCATTCTTTATGGTCAAAATAAGTAATCAGCAGGAGGCTCTCTTGAAATCAGGCCTCCATGTATATAACCTCGTTGCGACGCACCAGGCTTGCAGTGAAGTCAGGAATCGGCAAGCAACCACCGTCTTCAGGGCAATGCCTCGTGAGTTCATACTATGCCGACTGTAAATACATCGGTCAAACAAAGCTACCCATTTCCAGTTTCTGTGTGGAGGCGCGCGACCGCTCTTGTCGTTGCGAAGCCCCTCTCTCCGTAGGAAACGTGCTGGTCTCTCGTTAGAGATATGAAAGCAGAGAACTGGGCCGTTGGTAAGCGACAGTGGCGAGCGATCACGCCAACGGATCTGGTCGGTCGAGGTTTTGACATGGCCGGGCAAGTTTTAACGGTTCTGAGTCATTGGTTTCACTATCACATATGACACTCGTTATGATTCATCTTAAAAGAAAGCCTATGAGATGGGCACAGCCCACAGCTTGGGTTAAATATGTGTCGAAAATATTAGTTTATGGCGGCCTTTAACCCGCGCCCTTCCGGGGTTCCGGCGCCACCCTCACCCCACCGGGGGCATTGATGGCTCCCTCTAACTCCGAAAATGTAGGGGCTAGCGCGAATCTGCAAAGTGCGTGGGAAAGCTCGTGTGAATTTAGACTGATTTTACTTCACATTTTTAAGGGATCAGATCAATGGTTTGACCTCCAGAGGTCAAGTTAGTTCATGATAGGCTATTTCCACTAAAATATGCAATGCTTAAGAAACCTGGGCGTAGCTCTCATGCCATTAGAGCTATCGAGATTTGATAAAGACATTTGATAGGAAAATTCCTGGGCTTTCTCTGGTATCCTCGCGCCAGTGGTATGACCTCCAAAGGGCACATCTTGACCTAAAATGACCTGAGGTCATGCAATGTCAGAAAATAATCTTGTATCTCAAACCAGAGGTCAGATGGTCAAAACTCTACTTAATGGTCAAAATTGTGGTAAGAATACATGGTTTGAGGATTTTCAGGTTTATCTATCCAGTATTTACTGAAAACGAGCCCTTTCTATTTTTCAACATAGACTTTCATAAATGTATCATCGTTTCTTCCTGTTTTTTGTTTTACTCCACGTTAAGTACCTACATAAAAGTGTTGATAATTTTGTTTTTGTTTTGATTCAGTGGTGTTTGGGCTGACATCAATTTGGAACCCATGCATCGTACATTGCTCTAATTCTTAAATTTTTAGTTCTTAATTTTGCACAAAAGTGTATACCACCCTAGCTTTCAATTCACGGTGAAAAAAAAACAGAATCAATCTCAATTATCTATTTACAAGAGAGGTGAAGCAATTGGAGTCGTAACTTGTTTGCGACGAAGATGTGGTAATGGTAATAATAACAGTAGGAGCAAAAATTACATCTTTAGAAAAAATAACTGTAGAAACCCTAACAGACTGGCACGCGCTAGCGGTACAGCCGCTCCGGTTCCTGGCGCCGGGCAGCCTCCGCACATCAGTGCTCTGCGCCTCGTCTCAGCACCACGTCTTCGTCTGCGGGCTCATCAGCGCAGGCGGCTCTGGTGAGCTCCCGAGGAGGCACTGGCCGCTGCTGAACCGCCGCCTCCTTTAGCAGCCCCCGCCGTCGTCTTCTCGCGATGCAGACATGCATGGTGACGGGAGGCCTGGAAAAATTCCGTAGTTCCGCTGGGGATGCAAGGAATCCGGAGGTGTTGGGGTGCGTCAGGGTTGCCAGTTGGAGATTGCCTAGGTTGGGTTGAGCTCTGAATGCCAGGGCCGGATCCAGGATTTCCTCAAGAGGGGAGCGCGATGTTGCCTCGGTGTATTCTCCTTGGGGGCCCCTGTATAGATAGGGGGCCCGCCATTTTTTATTTAAAGGGAATGTGGCACCTTCATAACGTGATTTTAAAGGGAGTGTCCCACTGTTATAATGGGTTTTGAACTGAGATAGCAGTTTTGTAGAGCGTGATGAGAAACCACTATTGGCATATTTGATTTCACCCAAAGCTCTCGATATAAAATTTCCGCCAGCTTTAAAGTTCAAAGTAAAGGGGCCTATTGGCTTATTTCAAACCCTGAAGGAATACCTTCCATATGGTAGCAGTAATCTGATTGGTCGTGAGCCCTCAGCCTCACCCACTCGCTGAAAATACGATGCTAGCGAGTAAACCATCATGTTACTGTTTGTGGGCCAACAATCTCAGGCAACTTAACGTCCAGTACAATGTGCAGTTAGGCCAAATTGCGCTAAATAGCTTCTACTAACATCACACAATTCCTCCCCTGTACTTTTCCAAACCCAATTGTTTTTGTCAAAATCCAACCCTGAAATGATTTATTTACATCAGGCATGTGAATTATCGTTCGAACTCCATGAACACGGCTGCCGCCACGACATCTGACGTTCAGTTTTTGCATCAATGCTTCTTGTACTCCACACAAATTGTGTCTTGCGGAAATGCTGCGGATGGGCTTTTACAGCGAATCTATGATCAAGACTTGGGATTTCACTGATTATTGAAACTGTCATTTTGATGACGTCACATATTGTTAGAAAAGAGGATATATTTCTGCGTTTAGCGTATGGAAGTGGGGAAAAATTGTTTCCTGATTTTCAGACCTCTCGTTCTGAAACTGTTCTTTTTAGAGTTTCGACAAAGTGGTCCATTCCCTTTAACTGAGATAGCCAAGTTGTAAAGCAAGTCGGAAAACCCGGTACTTCATATACCATCTGTCTTGGAACTCGATATTTCAGTAGAAAAAAGCTAAAACCTACCTGACACCAACCCCCTCATCAACCCCTCGCCGGGCGGCCATTGTTGTGAGCTGCTGGTGTGACAACATATGCTGACGTCACGATGAGCATCAGGCAATCGAAGCCCTGGAAGCGTTTTAAGTATGGTAGTGGTTGCCAGATCGTGACATCATCCAAAGGCTGATATTTATTTCTTTTTCTAGAGTATTTTATAAATCAAAATATTGAGCTTATTGTACATTTGTCAAAGAAATCATGCGTGGTTTCATTAATTTCGGCTAAAAGTACGCCTAACTGCACTAAATTCCAGGATTCGACCAAGGTGCCACGTTCCCTTTAATGAGTGTAAAATCTTTGCAAACTGACGAATTTGCTACAGTACTGTACTGTACTGTAGATGCAGGGACGAATACTTGGGAACCGCGGAAGGTGAGGTAACCTGACCTGCACTGGTAACATGACCTTAAATTTTGTGAAAAGTTGCAGAATTGATCAAGCATAGGGTTAAAGGGAGATACGCGAAAAATTTTTATTGGCTATATCAAAAGGTTACAAAAAGTTGTTTCAGAAGTCCTATTCTCATTTTTGCGAATTCGGCCTGCAAATGCCTTAAAATCGCTCTCAAAGTCAACATTTCTAGACGACTTTACCGGTACACCTCATATCGATGTATATGACGTACACACGGCTAAGGCTATCAATTTCTCTAAGAATTAGGTCATATCTATCCTAAACAGTGATGTAGAACTTTGGACTACTACAGAAAAAATTAATTTAGAACAGCATTCCAAAACTCTTTTCAAACAGAAATATAGGGCTTAAAAGAAATCACAATTAACCTATCAGAAGTCTAGGAATTCTCAAACCGGGGTTACTTGACCTATCTGACGCAAAAGTTGTGTCAACCTGGGGCCGAAGCAGAAAATGACTCAAGACCCGAGGTACGAAACCGCTGAAGACTTGAGTAATTATGTTTTTTCTGTTTCTAGGGCAAACTAATTCATTTTGCAGTTTTTAAAGGCTTTTTAAAATTAATTCGAATACAAATACAGGAGAACTTTAAATAGTTTTCGAAAAGCAAGTGATGGGTATGGGTAAGTGATCGGCGTTTTATCGAAACTGTTAACCTATTTCGATAATAAGTAAGTGGCCTCCCAAAGTTTTGCCGAAGATGCAAAAATAATTGATAGTTTCGTTATCAGGATTTTTCAAATAGCAAGAAACCACAATAATAATTTTTTCGCGTATCTCCCTTTAATCAAGTACGGCGGCGCTTCGCGCCGCTGTTGTTTTGGTGCCGCAGGAAAAACCGAAGAGTGTTCTAACACCCCTCCCCGCCGGGGCGAGGGTTAACGCTGGCACGGAAAAACAAGTCCTATTCCAAGCCCATGGGAGACCCAAATTCCAAGGGGTTCTGAACCCCAGCCCCCTCTCCCTCCGGTCTCAACCCATGGCTCTCGCGTGCATCTACTAGCGTTCCACACTGCCTGCCGGCGCCGCCAGGGCAGTAGAGAGTATGGAGTAGATGGCGCCACGCCTTTTCGTAAATGGACAGTTCCGGCACTAGATGGCAGTACCCGCCTAGCAACACCTAGCAACGGTCGGACGCTGGCGCGCGGGGGCGCGCTGGCAGAGACGCCATTATTTAAAGGTAATTGGGAGGTAGGGCGTGTGGATCAATGAGCTTATATGGAACCTAAGAATTAGAAAAGGTCACATGTATACATTGAGTGGTGAGTTCTGAAAAGTGTGAGCGCAAACTGAGGGCGACAATCAAACTCTTCGGCTACAGGCAGCCTGAGGGGGGATGGGTATGTGCAAGCTTAAGATAGTGTTCCCACCAAGGAAGAGAAGCTGGAAAAGAGCGTGTGGATATTACTTACGGTCGCTCTGGTAGCAAATAAGTTACTTCAGAGCATTTTCTGGATTTATATCGAGGTGAGTGGAAATTAGAGGTGGGAGTTTTAGGCAATTTTGCAGGCCCGGGCCCGGGCCCGGTCTGCTGCTGATTTTAGAAGCCCGTCACAAGCCCGGTTTGTGGAAGAAATGGATTATCAAGCCCGGGAAGGCCCGGTATCATGGAAAAACCATAAATGACTATATACAACATTTATTTACTTTAAAGCTGTTTCAAATATATGTTTTAGGCCAATTTATCCTGTAAAAAGTTTTGGTTTCACCCAAAAACATATTAAAAAGGTGCATGTAGCATCAGTAGCCTCAGCTATCTTAATAATTCAGCAGAAAATGATACTGAAAAACACACAGTATGAAACATGGCTTGCTTATGATGCAAGCTTACTTCAGGTAATGACCAGCATCACCTTATAAAAACAATGGGCATTCTAGATAGAGGTATGCACATGGCAGCTATAAGAATCGGGATGAAATAAGCCCACTCATGTCAGACATTTCCTCCATCTTTGCACTTTTATAAATCATTATATGCTGGCACGAGTCTCACAATTGCGTTCCAATAATGTTAATGAATAGAGGAGAGAGCAGTGACAAGTTTTCAGCTAAATTTTTTCAGAATATCATGGCGGAATGGCTGTGAATGAACCAAAAATCCTTCACATTGTCCCTCAATTGATACATAAGAACATTTTCTTTTAGTTTACTCACTAAACAGCTTGGAAGATAGTCAAAAGATCGTTCTGCTTGGGTCATCCCGGTCTGCAAAGTAGGTAAGCCAACAGGCCAACATTAACAAGGCCCATCAGCCATATACAATTATCAAACCACCAGCCATAAAGAACTATCCTGATAAAGAACCACTAGTTTTCCACAGGTTCGCACCAAACATGGAATAAAAATATTGCACCAATCTCCACCGAAAAGTAAATCTGACACAAAAAACAACTCAATCCCATTCACATCACCATTCGGGCTTGAACACTATTTCTGTTTGTTTTACTGTATTTTACGGGCCTGCGCTTAGTAGGTATCTGAAGCGCCGTGCTTGTCTACATTAGGGCAATCATTTATGAAAACATTTTTCACCAAAATTTACCAGAATAGTAAGTTTATTTCAGCGAAAATATTTCAAGACTTTTGAAAATATATTTCAACATTTCACAGCTTTAAAAAATAAGCACAAAGCAAGGCCCTAGAGAGAGAAGGTAGAACGCTCCGCCTCTAAAACATGGCAACCGCTTGTTTTCAAGGTCATTTTTGTTATTGTCGAGTGATGACGAGATATCAACCAAACAAACCGAAACTCCCCGTCCAGATAGCATGGGGGAGGTGAGATGGAGATTTGTTATGGGGTGTGGTGAGTAGATTTGAGGTAGGGTGGTATTGTAATATAATTTTCTGAATAGAGAAATGATCGAGGAATATGTTCAGCATAGAAAATGACAATTTTGCATCATAGTTTGTCACTAATACGTGTTTAAATTCGGGGATGCCTAAGTGGCGCGTTCGAGCTTGATACTATGCGAGGAGTTTTTAGCCTTTTGGAAGCCTGGAAATCGTATTTAATGTGCCAGTAGGATGGGATGATTATTATCACATTCTGCGGATCTGAAGTGACAGGCCCAATCGAGATTTTGCAGAAGAAATGTATGCTTTTTCATATCAGGATATTAAGTTTTCCATGTGAGTCTATTGCCATTTATTTATGTGTGGTTTATTTACTTTGACCTGTCCTTTCCATGTAATTAACTTACATTTCCTCAATTGCATGAATATTATCAGTTAGTTTCATATCATCCAGCAAATCTGGTCATATTACAAGCTGTATTATACTTATACTACACTACTATTTATGTATGCAATACCTACATACATGGGCAAGCCATGACTATAATGGGTGCTGCCCATTATACCCAAGCAAAATGCATATTCAATACAACTTCAAATATAAAACAAAACATCCATTTTTGGACTGAGTGTTCTTACATGCTGAATGAACAGTGCTGAATTGAATGTTGTACTTGGAAGTTGTCGGAATTTGTTATGCTTTGGAATTGTGCTATCCCGCCACATAGGCATGCATCAGTCATGCTTTGCCATGTGTTAACATGGGCATTCATAGTATTTTTGTTAATAAGAGCAGTGTTGCAGTGCTAAAATGGTATCTCCAATGCATTGGCAATGGGAGATACCCCATTTTCTCTTGCACAGTGGAGAGCCACTCTGCAAAGTATGGCAGCAGGCTAGTCGAGTTGCCCTAGCAATGTAAAATTCTTGCACCACCAGCCTCCAAAAAATTTCACCAATCTTTCATATACCAGGAAGAAAAATGCACACATTGCTACCCACATAATTCAATACTACCTCTCTTATTAGTTAGTTGGTTAAATACTTTTTACAAGGCCACCTTCTGTGTTGTAATAACCATTCAGCCATTTTTTGTTTGGTTTAAGTGTCAACTTCCTCGCACCAGTCTTGCAAATTCACACCAGGTTGATAAAATTCACATTACTAGCTCTTGTCTTCAAGGGAATTCACACTGACAAGATCTCGTTGAAAATGCCATACTTTGCACACTGGAGGGAGAGGTCACGTGCTGAAATAGGTTCTCCAGAAAGTAACCCACTTTTTCAATTACTATGGTCAAATGCAAATTTCCTCCTTCTTTGTCATGATGTTACTTTGTGTATGGTGAGGAGGAAATACTGCTGGTAATTTTAAATGATTTTAAATTTCAGCCTCAGCATACTCAAAAGCCTGTTTAAGAATAAGCTTTAGTGCTTTGCAACAAACCAACCGCTGAAGTAATGGTGCTGCCAACTTTCAAAAGGATAAGGAAATCCTTACTGTTATCACTTGGTATTTGAACCTGGGTCAACAGTAATGAAGCTAATCCTGCATTCTTTGAAGTATTCCAAACTTAGTGAGGCTTGTACCTTGGATACTGTTGAAGCATGTTACTGCCTTTTGCCCTTAAACTCTTAAATCTGCTTTCTTTAGAACAAAACTTCAGGTTCTTTGTTGGTTGATTAGCTTTTTCTTGTTTTATGTACATTTTGCCATTTTTCTCACTTATAGACTCCAGGGAAGCTGAAATATGAACTAAAACTACAATGGTAGCATAGAAGCTAAAAAAATAAGAGCAGTGAATAGAGTTAATTTCCTGTGTAAAACACAGGAGCACAGACCATGGTTGTTGTGCATGATTTCTGTGTAATATATAATGAGTTTGTCCAGCCATGTCATGAAAAACATTCACATAGGTTTTCCTCTTGTGTTTCTACCTCCTTATTTGCCGCTAGATACATCGAGAATTTAAATATGTGCGGAGGTTCATGTAGCCTCCCCAAAAGGTCGGATTCTGTTCTGGTCTTTGCTTCTCGTTGAAAATTATTGGCCAGCTCTCATATTTGGATCCAGGGGGTGGGGGGGGGGCAGGTGTCATACCGATCGACCCTCATCACCCCCTAAAAAGGTAGATGCCCCCTTCCACCTGAAAGGTTGATGGAGCCCCTTTGAAATATCGTTCCTTCGATGCGAAAATCGGGTACCCACTGATAGGTTGGCACCCACCCGATTGTTTTTCCGGTTAAAACTTTTGCCCCTGGTCCGGATGGCCCCCCCCCAATGGACAACCTGGATCCAACTCTGCTAGCTCTTTGTTGAATTACTCAAATATCAAGCAGGTATTAGCAGAAATCATCATTACATTACTTTAACTTTGTATGAATTCGCTGAAAAAAATGCCTATGGCTGGTGGCACGTTCAATCTTGATTCAACCCACAGCCTCACTCAACCATCCTCTTTCTGCCTTTGCTTAGATGGTATGAATGAAAATGGTAATATCTTAGATGGTTGATAATTTTGTCTGCAGGGGTCTGCAAATAGTCTTGTCTAATGTGACTGCAGCAGTTTTCTCGTTTGTTCCTCTCAATAATTTAATGCAATTTTCCATATCCAAGTAACGTCAATTGTTACGATTTTGGAATTTAATGCAATTTTACTTGCTCTTTCAGGAAGTCTTCGCTGCTGGCATGCTCAGGAGGCGATGCGTAACTGCCATTTGAGTTGGCAAACAAAGCCTGCAAGAAAGTTTTTGTAACTGAAGAAGAGAGCACATTCAGCCCACTATTGTCGTCTGTAGAATTTAGGCTGTGAACTAAGAGCAACATTTCCCATTGTACATTTCCCGTTTGTTGTTCAAGCATGAGTTGTTGGTTGAAATAAATATATTAAGCTCCTATTATAATTTTTCGTCTGGTCTGTTCATGCAAGCTAGCGTTTTCAGATATATCAAAGAGATGCAGTGCATCGTTGTCCCCTATGCCTCCATTCGGCGCTGACGTCCACTGCATCAACGGTCTCGTCAAAGATAGCACCATCGGCCGGAGACGGTATGCCGCCACTTCGTTTCGTGGTTTCCGTTCAATACTGCTTCAGCGGGAAGAAACTCACATAAAATAGTCATTTGTTAACTTAAAAAGTGATATATATTCCATAAGTGCTTACGGTGAATATTCGTCGGTAATGGATACGACATGACTAGCTATTTCTGAAGGTATATCACTACAGCAGTGGAAAGTTTTTTTACGAAGATTGATGTGCCCAAATTTGGAAACATATTAGTATCCCGATATTAAAAGAGAAAGTATAGAATGAAGCATGTAATCTATATATAATGAGGCCTGTGGCCCACGAAACTATTGGACTGCCTCGAACCAAGTTCGAGACATTAGAAAATGAAAACACAGACTTAAGGGACATTTTTAACACCGCTTGCAGGTTTCACTTGAGCTGTCCCAAGGACATACTAATCCACACCTCTGCGATATTATGCAGGAACTAGTATTTTACGCGCCCAAGTATTTCTTTAATAAATGTCACAGGAAAAAGGACAATTCTGCGATAAAATTTGATGCAGGTAACAATGACTCTTAACAGGTGCATCAGATAAGCTGAACAATTAGCGTCACAGCGTCATGTTCTATGTACAAACTGACGAGTATCACTTTGCATTACCCTCATGAGTGCAGCGCACTTTCCTTGACATTTTCGTAAGTGTCTTTGCACACCCTGAATTTTTGCGGACACTTCGCCTTCACGGTCATTGTAGTTTCGTCCACGTTTGACCGTGAGGGAGAGAAAATAACACAAAGCCAGGTCGGATGAGAAGGGAGGTTACTGCAGCACGGCGAAATTATTTACCGTAGACTGTTGGATGCTCAGAGAATTGAGGAGATGCGTTGCCATCAGTAGTCGATGAAGGTGCCGGCAATTGTCTTGTCACAACTCACGCCTCTTCTTCCCCAACGAACGAGAAGTTTACTCGCGACAGAGCAGGCATCACCACCATACTCAGTTTGCGTCCATACGCTGAGGGTAAAGGCGAACGGCGTCGAACCGACGATAACGACACAAACCAGGCACTACGCACTCCTCACCTCAGCTTATCTGTGTTGCGATTCGGACGAAAGTGCCATCAACCAGGATGGCACAGCGGGAAAGCAGCGGATTCCCCATCCAGGGAGTCGGCTCACGCATTACCCACAATATTGCAGGGAGAGAAAGTTCATTACATAAACAAGCAGCACTGGACTACTATCACCATTAAACAGCGCAGCACGAAGCTGCGGTGGCTGACTTCGCGTCTAAGAAGATGGTGATGAAGTCCGTTTCATAGTTTGCCACGGCCGAGAACAAGTAGAATATCTTGGCACGGTCGCGAGAGCACAGCTGTCCGTCTGTAATCTTGTCACTAGCCACTCAGAAGATCTCTAGTTCGAAGGTGGAGAGCTTCCATTTTATTAGTAATCTGCTGCTTATGGCCACAGTGCGGACAAAGCTGAGAGCAGAGATAATTATTACCGAGCTCTGTGCCGGCCCAGGACCCGTAGGTACCCCGATATCCTACCCTGCAGCCTCGCACCTGGTGAAAGAGGAGAGTAACGTCAGTAAGAAGAAGACTGGAGCAGTGGTGATGACTTTGAGCTGCATCGTAATCCTACCATTTGAATTCTTCTGAATGGTAAGGAGTGCATTTTGAAAATGGTTTGCATGTTGGAATTATTGTTGTTGGATGCTGGAATTTTGCATATATATTTATTAACATGGACAGTTATGAAAATATGACTCAAATAATATGTGTTGTTCAATTGTCTGAGCACAATTTCAGCGAGCAGTTCCAAGTAGTACCTTCAGTGAATGTCAGATAAGAAATACAATTAAAAGACTAAATGGCAGATCGGTCACTCATGTTCTTGAACTTATTGGCTTACAATGACTTCTTGTGAGCGAGTTCAACAGAGAAATTCAAAATGGAGCAGAACAAAGCACAAACAACACAAGCGTATCTAATGAAATCCACTGCAAAGGCTCTTCAGACAATCATGAACACCAAAATAAAAATCAACGAGATGGAGCTAGAACTACTTATAGCTTTTCAATAGTTAAGTGCCCAAACTGGGACCACCTCAGGGCATATTTTAAGCTACAAAGTGGTGGGCATTTTGCCCACCAGTCCCCCATGCTATGTCCACCAGTGAACGGCCCTGGACGGCCCAGCGCCCACCACTCACCAGTCATCTGATGCTCTAAGAGTGCCATTTTAGTGGGAATTTGTGCCCTTTTCAGCCGAGTGCCCACCAGTCCCAATTCCTTAAAATATACCCTGGACCACCTCATGACAAAAGCATTTGACCAAAAGCATGACCTCGACAAAATTAAAGCATTTTTATTATTTTCAGTTCAAATATCGATGGCATAATGATAAAAATTTCATTCAGCTGAAGCCTTCTTTGGTTAGAGTTTGAAGCCTTCTATATAATTTGAAAATTTTAATTTGCAAACAGTAGCAGTATTACTGAAATTGGAAAGTGCTCCAGAAATGATAAAGCTAATATATTGTGCCACACAGGCTAGAAGTACCTGGAATTTATTTGTGAATTGTATTTTCAAAAACTACAAGGTCCTTAAAGGGAATAACTACTTTTTCAAAATTATAAGAAGAATGATTGGCGGACAATATAAAGATAATTTAGGCATAATACCACCTACAATTCACATCAGTGTCCACCCTGATCACCCATGGGGCCACACCTAGCACCAGGGTGCCAAAGCTATCCCTGAAAATTATTTCAGGACAGCTGACGAAAATGTGAGCTTTAGTTTTGCAGACTATTTTTCTGCCAACTGTTTTATCACCAGGACGATTTTCTGCATCATTATTTGTTTAGGAGAATGGCAAAAAGAGCTTAACCAAATTTTTAAAATGTTCTTTCTTCACTCTCATATTTAGAGGATTTATCCATCACTGAATATTCTTTGCAGTGCCCCACAACTGGTTTTCCACTGGGGTGCTAGCTGTAAAAGCCACCAGGGAAAATATAATCAGTGGGTGGAAAATTGAAATGAAATGAGAGTCAAGCCCTTACCTGTGCAAATCATTCAAACTACCATACAAAGGTTTGGAATAATTGTTAGCAAAATGTCTTTAATACCATTTTTTTTTAAGAAATCATAAATTTACAACAGGAGTATCCAAATGTGTTAAAAAGACCACTTCATATCTTGCAACAACCTTATTGGTAGTCTGCTAACATTCACAATTGGTGCAAATAGTCAGTATTTACAACAATAAAATTAGGGCACACCCATAGAGTGTCTGCTCCCCAAGGACTTCATAGTTGAACCCAGTTGATACTCCCTGCCCAGTTGCACAGATTAACAAAGACCCTGCTTCCATGCACAATGCTGACCAGGATTACATGATTGATCTGGATGCATTTACAATATGGATAAAGCTTTAGGCAATGGAAACCAAAGTTTCAATCTGATTGCATCTATCCATATCGAGCCAGGTCTGGCAGCACATGGCAGTGGACGTTTAATATTTTCCTTACACTGCAAAGAGAAATAAGAGTAGTCAGTTGAGAGTAAAGCTTGCTTTGTTAATAAAAAATTATAATAAACCTTAACAAAAACTATTCAGTACACAACATTCAGGAAACAAAACTATTATTACATGAAAGAAACAAGCATGTACAAATAATAACAACTATTTTTTAAAGAGAAATTGTACATTTGAGTGAAGGGAGCAAAAGGAGATATCAATGGGGCACTAGAAATGTAGCCAAAAACCGAGATAAAAGACTATTCTAAACGTCAATGTCCAAGCTCTATCCATATCCATCCAATCTATACATATCTAAGCCAGTTTTGGGATAACCACAGTTGCTGCATCCTGATTCTCAGCTGGGTTGGTCCATCAAGCAGCAAATGAAAGTCTATTACAAATGTAGGACAAATAATACAAATGGTTTTAAAGGACCACAAAAAGGAACAATAGGGACTGCATAAAACACTATAATTCTGCAAGGAGCAAAAAAACAGCATGCCAGACAACAAGAAGCATTGCTAAGCCAGACACAGAAATAAGTAGGTGCAATTTGCTCTATTACCTAAGCTGTAGAACCTAATAGTACATAAATAGATGCTATTTACTCCATTACCTTAGGTGCACTCCTGTATTCGAGGTAATAAATATTCCTGCGCCAGATTCGTAACACTCCATTCAACACAGAATTACTATAAAGCTACATCAAAAAGTCCCAAGTCTTTGTGACTGAAATTATTTTCCAGTCATTTCTCCACCAGAAAAACTAAATTTCATGGCCCTACTCCCACGGATAGTGCAGGAGAACACACAAAAATCCCACCCGAGTCACAATTCCCGCCCACTTATCATGGAGCCGTGCTGTTGCATGGTTGACCTGACGTCATCGCAGCCGTCAGAGGTCGCCAAACGGTTGCCACTTTCCGCCAATGCTGAAGGGCCGGAGCGCACCCCCTGGCACAAAGTGTGTGGTGCATTTCTTTTGTTCCTGAGAATAGGCCACTTTTTGCGCACTTGTTTCATATATGACGCTTTTCTGGCCTTGCAAGGCTTTACAAGCTGCTCAAGGCCGTGGAATTTGCCATAATGTGGATAATCTGTTTTTGTGTTCTGTATTTCTACGTTTCTGTACATTTTTAGTGTTGTGGGAGGGAAGTGTAAAGTAAAAGTATCTTGGGAGGGAAGTGCTGTTATGTTCAAAGCTTATAATAGAAGTTGTATTTCATAGAGGCCAGGGAAGTATCTCCACAAGGAAAATGCAACACATAATGTCAAGTATATTCATGTTTCGGTGCAATTTCAAAGGTTCCTTCTAAGGCTGACTGCTTTCCCCAGTATCTCCCCACAACTGACTAATTTATGTTTTGAAGTACTTTGATCAAAAACATGTTTTCTTTGTGTCTATTTCCTTGCTTATACTAGCCCTTTCTGAGTGGATTCTGCATCTTTTGGGCAATGAAAGAGCAAGATGAAGATGTGGAAGGGTCAAAATTATCAACATTTGTTCTTGCAGCTAGAGTTAGCAGGCCAATTTGACAATTATGGGCTCCCACTAGATAGTTTGTACCTGACATATTCACTTCACCATTTTTTGTAGAGGACATGGGAATGGCTCCATAGATAACATTTTCTTTTTACCTGGAGCAGAAAGCTTCTGGAAAGAAATTTCTAGTTAGAGCTAGGTGTTAATATCAATATGTTAGCAGCAAATTGGTTAAATGACTTCCCCTGAAATGGTATACTGACAATATGGAAGCAACAAATAGGCAATCACAATGTATATTTTGTTCACCCATATATGACTTGAAGATTCTGAAGTAATCAGGATATTCATAAGGTGACAGTACGGCATGGATGCGTGCAACTGTAGGCATTATTCAATATTTGATTTTAAATATTGATTCGGGTTTAAGTAACTTGCTTTTGACCCTGGCATGAGTAACATATAGAAAGCTAGAGCTTCATGCTTTTACATTCCTGATGTATGTCTCAAAGTCTCAAAATTAATTGTAAATGCATTTTCAAAATCTGCTGGTGCATGAATAAGATTGTTTCAGTGGAAAAAACTAGGTCTGTACTGAAAAAGGCTTATTTAACTTACAGAATTAAAAACTTTGAAGTCCCAGTTCAGTTGAAGCCCGGAATGAGCCTGGGTGAAGCCCGTTATCAGCCCGGCATTGGCCTAAATCAGACCTTCAGGCCCGGTCCAAGCCCGCGGGCCTGGGCCGGGCTTTTGCCCCGGGCCCCCGGGCCTAGAAAGTCCCACCTCTAGTGGAAATGGACGTCGCATTTCAATCACACCTACCCTCGCTGGCTCCCACTTAGTTCGTCCAACATTGATCGGGACAAAATCGCCAAAAGTGTGCTACGAAATACCCTCGTAAGTAAGTACCGCAATAGGGGAATGGATCGAATTTCGGACGGTTAAGCTCTTATTCTGCCGGCACGGGTTGTACAGTGATTTGCACTAAATTTAAAATGTGTTTTTGCGGTGTGGGTGGCGTGGGTATAAAATATGGCAGAAAAATAGGCAGAGAACGTGATGCAACTGTGGAAATCTTAAGAAAATTAAAAAAACTACATCTTCATCTAATAAACAAGTGCCGTTTTTTCTCTGGTACCTAAATTCGCCACGGCAAATGCGCTGTTCCTAATTTCGGCCACTGACGCCAATTGTTTGTCCCAAAGTTCGGACACTTTACAAATCACTAACATTCGCTAAGTAAAAAAGGAGATACAATATTTTCGTTTAAGCTAAACCTTAAGTCGTTCAACCCCCAAAAAGTACCCTCACAAAATGGCCCTTTGCAGTCGGGGTCCTGCACGGTACTGACAATGGGAACCTCTTTGTGATGCGATCACAGCGAAGGGAAAATTTGATGGGGGTTGGTGGCAGTGGCCGCGAAACGTTCGAATTTAAGGGGGGAGGCACAATGGCCTTTTCAACCCATTTATTTCCAGTGAATACCCTAAGTGTTAAAATTTCTTATTTAAGGGGACACTGTGCCACTTTGCCCCCAGTTCCGCCGCCAGTGGTTGGTGGGGGAGGCAAGGAAGCTTACGCGGGTACATACCTGGCCATGCGCAGATCTGGGAAATATTTCCAATCGGGGAATGGGGAGGGCATGGCCAAATTGCCCCGCCCCCATCTCCCTCTGATCCAGGACCCGCCCTTGGCAGGCTGGCGCCAAATCCTATTCCGGGATGCGAATACTCGCACCCGGGGAGGGGCGTTGGAGGCGACATTTCAGGGGACACTTTTGACCTTTCAGGGATCTACCGTCACCATAGCACTGGACGCTTAGGTCATTGGGGTAATGGGGGAAAGTGCCCCTTCTGGATCTGCCTACTCTTGAGTGTCCATATGGACAAAAGTGGCGGCATGTCCGGACTGGTAGGGGAGCCTGATCACTTTGCGTTCTGGGGATGGGTAGGGGCGTCCTAATGTGACCCCCTGAGATCTTGCCGCTAGAGGATGTGCCGAGCAGGAAGCCATCGGCGGCTTCGGCAACATGCCGTGGGATGCAAAGAAAGGGCATAACGAGCAGAGGCGCGATGGTGTCCCCTGCTGCGCTAAACGTTCCCCAGGTAGGTCACGCATTCCTCTTCTTTCCCCGACGAGAGACGATACACGTGCCGTGCGCCTGAGATTCCGATCACGGTATCCGAATTTGAAGGAACAGGGTCACGATCGTGGTGTGTGGATTAAAGGGAAGGTCAAAGGAAGAAGGAATGCTGCTGAAGACCCAATGACAATCTTTCGCGAGGTATGGAACGTATGCGCAGGTAGAGTGGGTTGACATTGGACGTGAGTATTCAAAAATGCTGTTGTTTAAAGTGAAATTATAAGTTACATAATAATTTAATAATAATCAATTAATTTATAATTAAGATAATATAACATAATATAATATAATAATAATAATAATAATAATAATAATAGTATAATAATTATAAGTAAGACACCCAAACCCTAAGCTAGGTAGCAGTTGTTGATATGGGTTGAACATCCTGCATATTTTTTTGTATGACATTGAAAGAATCGATCTATAAACAAAAAGGAAAATAAATATCAGGAAAGAAGGGTATTGGTATAATTTTCATGAAAATTGTCACCGTCTATTTGTGTCTAGTGCATGGAAAATTAATCAGGAACATCGTAGTTGCGCTCAGGCGGATATAGATCTCGTCTGCATTTAGAATCCGTCGAGGATCCTCGAAAATGTCGTGTAGGTCATTTTCCTCGATGAAGTCTTGGAGTTCTCGGAACCAGTTCAGCACTCGTTCTGTCGAAACAGCTGCACGGGCGCGGCTGATTCCCTGCGCGGTACGCCGCGAGAGGGATGGGGGGCGTTTGAGGGAAGTTTTTTACCCGGTGACGTTCGGGGCGACCTTCCTTAAATGGGCTGTTTCCTCCTTTATAAGCAGTTTCTACAATATCCATGAGGTCACGATCCCCACAGGGGAAACCACGCTGGCACATAAGGAGGAGGTATTTTGCCAACGTATCCTCCCACTGCTTCGGTACAGCCGTTGGGCCCCCATTGCCACACCAAGCCTGCTTTTCCCATTTACTTTATGCAAAGTGGTCCGGAGTACCCCGTGGGCTTCAGTCGCTTTCCGCACGCATACTAGATAGCGAGGAACCTTAAACGGCGTTGGATAGCCTTTCCAAATGTCTATAGAAAGTTTATAGGAAGAAATAAAGAATGTCATTCTGGAGTCTATTCTCTACCCAATCTACCAGTGTAGATTCGATTCTGACCGTGCGGTATGAAATTGCTTTCAACTGTTTCAATCATCTGAAGTTCTTGTAGGCCTGTCTGACAGACATCCCAGCTTTGACTGCCGCAATGGCGGCTTCCAAGATCCTCACTGTCCACGATTCTTCTCGTTGGCTCATGTCGGTCTGAGGATAAAAGGACATACGAATGTCTGGAACAGGATATTGGGTAGGAAAACGTGGGTGGATCCAAGATTTCCGATCCTACGGGAACGCGGTCGGTGGTGCAATCTGGGCCAGGGGGCGGCAAAGCCTATCGCAAAGGTCAATGCTCGTATTTTGGGGGAGCGGACTTCTACGGGGCGCCATGCCAATGTCAGATGTTGCCAGGGATCGATCGTGGGGCAAGTGCCCCTTTCCCCCTGGCTCTGCCTTAATGGAAAAGGGTAGGTTTATTGGGCAAACATTTTATACTACCTGTTGGTTATAGGTGGATCTAGAACTGCCAATCGGGAGGGGCCACCATCCGTACCAGGGAGTTGCCACTTTTGGCTGACAAAACCTGTCGGCGTCGATTTTCGCATCCTGGGGAAGGGGAAGCAACATTTCTGGGGAGGGCGCGCTGTGACTATTTTAGGGGCGCCAAGGGTCGATCAGGGAGAGCACCTGCCCCCTCCCCCTTCTTATACCATACTTATCACAAATCTACACAATAAAATGTGAACATCTCTTTTTAGCAAGCCTTATCTAGAAACGACCCCACAACACTGCATGTACGCCGATATTAAAATTAGGTACAGGTAAAATGGCAAGTAGTATAAGAACACGTGTGGCCCAATGCGCCCACCGTCGGTTAAATGCGCCCGCGCGGCGCATTCGACCTGGGCGCAATTCGCTGGGGGACAGATTTAGCTAAGCAAGCCACCGAGACAAAACATGGCGCACAGGTGTAACAAAGAATGGATAAAATGATCAGAAATATCTCACGCTTTCTAATAAACTCACCGAGAGAACACTTGTTAGCTCCAAACCTAATTTATATATTGCCAAAGGCGGGTCCAGAAATAGCAAAAGCAATAAAAACAATTTCCGCACTAGAACACACAAAATGACCGACCTTACCATGTGGTCATCCGGAAAGGGCGAATTTAGCGATGGAGATTAGAATGACGAATATTGGTGGTCAGTATCTTGGCTATGCTGGCAGAAATCACCGTGGGCGCATTTCGTTAGGGGGTGCAATACACACACTCCCACACAGTTAGGTTATGTTGGTTGTACTTACCTAGCGATATTGTCGGCGGACAGCCGCGAGAAAGTCGTGCCATTTCTTTTCATGGCGTTCTCGCTTCATAAACTCGTCCAAATGAGATAAAAAGTTTTGGGTGCCGCACGCATTTTCGGGAGAGGAACCTTTTAACTCTTGAAAAATATGCTTCAGTGTGGTTTGCATAAAAAATTGCTTCAATGTGCTTTGTATGAACACCTTCACTGCTAACAAATTCACGACTGTGGTTTACTGTCTTGTGAACAAATCACAGTGAGTGATGAAACATGAGTGATCTATATGTGCGGTGCTCTCGGTATGCACAGTGCTGCCAAATTCTACGTGCTCTGTGGTAAATATGGGTGTTGCGCAATATATGGACCGCGCAAAACAGAATGGCAGCACTGCAGTTTGACCTTGAACGCATATTTTTATTGTATTTCATACTTTGGCCGTTTGAAAATATTTTCCTAGCCGAAATAAGGAGAAAATATTACATTTTTCCAAATAAGGAAACTACACTTTCACTTATGGTTTCTTCTTTCTGTCTGTCGCTTCTTTTTGAGATGCCACATCCTATATATTACTTTTTGTCATGTTCCATGCCTTCATCATTCTCTAAGCACTGACTGTATGTGAGGCATTAATTAAAATAAATATTACGTTCTTATTGTCCTCACAATGGTTCGAAAAACACTAACACAAACACTTATGGTATGCAATTCGATAATATTTCGTTCTCAGAACGGCTTGAGATGGATATTAATGAAAATCATTAGTACCGATAAATAGCATTAATATCTAGTTTCATTATATCGATTTGAAGACCTTCAGATAGCGAAATATTAGCGAATTTCATACCACAAGTGTTTGCGTTAGTGTTTTTCGAACCATAGTCAGGATGCCAATCAAACCGTAATATTTATTCTTAATCATTGCTGAATGATAATGTTAGTCCTCAGTAACTTTCTCTTTGTTCTGTATGCATGTTTTTTAGGAGTTTTTTCACTCATGAAAGCTGTATTTCCTGTCACAAAACATCCTACTTCATAGGACAAAGCAACACACAACTCATACAGTTAGTTACATCCTGTTACCAAATGATCATGGTTGAGTTACATAGTCTCAGTTTTATCCCTATTCCTGGCAGCGCTTACGATAAATTAAGTGTTTTCGAAACCATCCCATTTTTCTTGAAATTTCGCTAATTTGTTGTTTTGAAACGCAGCTGTTTTTTTCTATTTCAATATATGCATTTAGTCTTTTTTTGAATGTCTCTATGTTTGGCGTTGTATATGTTGTTTCCAATTTACAGGCGATTATGTATTGTTTAGCTAAGAGAATAATGACATTCTGGGCTTGTTTTCCTTTCGTTAGACCAAATAATGCATCACTGAGGCTTAATGGCAAAGGGATATTGTTATTAACGCTAGCAAGTTTGATCTTAACGAACTCCCAAATACGTTTTACGTCGTGGCAATAGAATATAAAGTGCTTAAGTGTATCGGTATAATTACATTTCGTGCATTTTTCCGAATCTGTTACCCCTCTGACGAATAGGTACCTTTTCGTCGGAATATACCTATGAAGAATTCGAAATTGAAGTGATTGCAGTCTAGTTGATTTTGTACACTGATAAGGTATTTCATAAATTCGTCTCCATTCCATAGTATGCCCTTCCCCTTCCCCTCGTATTTGTGCTGCTGGTGTTTGTTTTAGAAGTTGGTCCAGGTAAAACTGTTTGCTTTTTGTGTCTTTTGCCGGTTTCAATTCTTCATTTGCGACTTTGGGTGGTCTGCCCCTCCATATAAATCTCATGATTTTGCTTTGAATTTCTGTTTGGTATCTTTTAGGAATCATGCCCGTGTTACCAATATAAACCATTTTGGAGATGAGAAGTGCCTTGGATATCGTTATTCTGCCCTTGATTGTTAGATCTCTTTGCTGCCAGATATTAAAAGTAGTGCTAATTGCTTTGGATACAGATTCGGTATTTTCTTTATAACATGGTGATGAAGCCCTGAATACAACACCTAAACTTTTAATCTTAGTTTCCGGTATTAGATTGTATCCGTACTGTCTTTTAGTTTCCCTAGCCACATCATTTTGCATTTCTGTAAGTTTAGTTTAAGTCCAGAAATCAGCTCAAATTCATGAAGCACAGCAAAGGCTTCAGATGCAGATTTTTTGTCTGACATAAATAAATTGATATCATCAGCGTAAAGGCTTATCTTATATTCTTGCTTTGAAATTACAATGCCATGGATGTTGTTGTTAAGCTTCATTCTTACTGAAAGAAGTTCGATAGCCAGGATAAAGATGAGAGAACTTATACATGACCCCCTGTAGCGTGGAGCGCTGGACAGGGATCCATCGTGATGAATACCCGTTATTCACTACGGTTAAATGGATGTCCCGGATAAGAAGGTTAACCCAGCTGATGAGGCTTTCGCCAAAATTGAATGCTCTCAGGGTATGCATTATGTAGTCATGGTCTAGGCGGTCGAACGCGTTTGCGAAATCGAGAGATAAAAATAAACCAGAAAGCTGGTCTTCATTACAGTATTCAATTATGTCTTGAACTAATCGAATGTTTTCTCCTATGTGACGCCCACGAATAAATCCTGTTTGGGTTTTATCTATTAGACCATCAATGACAGAGGAGATCCTAATGGCAATAACTTTCGCGATGAGCTTGTACAGGACGTCGAGTAAGCACACTGGTCTCTTATTTTTCAGCAATCTCTGATCTCCCTTTTTCGGTATCAACGTTATTATGCCCCGTCGATGTGTTATGAGCAATCCCTCATTTTGCGAATCATTTATGTACTGAACAATGGATGGCCCTAAATCATTCCAGAAACGTAATAAGAATTCTGGCGTGAATCCACTTACTCCCGGGGATTTATTCTTAGCCATTTTACTCAATGCAAAAGTACATTCCTCTAGATCAACGTCTCCTTCATATCTTTCCTTGTCTTCATTTGACAACTGCGGTATAGGTGTTCTTTGTATATATGCAATTTTTCCCGCATCGTTGGATCTATTCTCTTTGGTATACAATTTTTCAAAGTGGTTTGCGCAGGCCTCAAGTATCAGTTTATTTTCAGTTATAATATTTTTCCCTTCAATAATTTCGTTAATTACTTTTTGTGCAGAAAGTTGTTTTCCCCTTCTGAGAAAATATTTCGTGGCCCGTTCCCCCTCTTCTACCCAGCGGGTTTTTGAGAAGAGCATTGCTGTTCTTGCCTTTTTCAATTTCAGATCGTTAAGCTTTTCTTTCTTATCATTGTATTCTATTAACCCGGATCTGCCCAAATTTTCATTTCTAAAAAAATGCATATTTTCTGTGTCCTTAGGTGCCACTGAGTACGAATATGCGGCGCTTTTTTGGTTATGACGTCGTGTTCACGAGATATGCGGCATCTATATATAGACTATGGGCTGATACGTGCACAAAATCGGAGCATTCTGATGATTCACGCGTGTAACGTGATGTAATTTATTTGAATGTTCAGAGTAAGTTGTGATTTACACGTAACAGCTGTCTGCAACATGAAAGGGACCATTTCCTCAATTTTTAATGGGCATGCATGTGCAATGCCTCCAGTCAACGGCGGCTGTCATCCCCAGGGTATGGGGACCAGTCGTAAGAAAATGCCGAAGTTTCGATGAACACAAGTTGACTTCCATAACTGTATTAGGAACAAACTTTCAGGGAAAACGGTACAAAACTATAGTACAGTAAGTTCTGATCAAGTTAAGATCATGTTCAGCCTAGCGCCGACACTTCCGGTCAGAAAACGGAGCACGCGACCAGTGCTTCTCACGCATTCTGCTCCAGCTGGTGGTAACCACGGAAACACTTCATGCACAGTGCCACGCGACACGCAGCACGGTGCGACCACGAGCACGCACTGGACGGACGCGACTTGCAAGTCTGCAGTGCGCACTTTCGGCCTTGCGCCGCCACTTCCGGCCAGTGCTCCATGCCGTCGAAGCGGGCGTCATCGGCAACTGCGCACAGGCGTGGTCTGCCCACTCCCCGAACTCGAGTGGCCCCCGGCGCCGCAAGCAGAGTTCGCGCCACCTCGCGTCGGAAGTCCAGCAGAGGCATCTCGCCGTGCCCATCCAGCCGGTGCAGCACCCATGCGTTGAAGACGGCCGCGTCCAGCATCCAGGTGAAAATCGGCCACCACCACTTCTTCCGACGGATGTTGATGCGGTAGAGCCCGATGCTCTGGTCGGCGCGGTCCGTGCCGCCCATGCTGCGGTTGTACAGCTGGACAACAAATGGTTGGTCCACTGACACTTTCTTCTTCTCCTTCGCTGACCAGCGTGACGCTTTCTGCAGAGGATGCTCGGCGGCGAGGGTGGAGGCGATGGTGACGACGGAGTTGTCCTTCCACCGCGTGAGCGCGATCTGGTTCTTCGTGTCGTACACGACAGACACGGCACCACGCGGCTTCCCCTTCATAGACTTCTGATCTGTGATCGGGCAGGAGCGCGGGATGCGATTTTCTCGGATCGTCCCCGTGCAGGCGTAGCCCCGCCTGCGCAGCTCTGCAACGAGCGGGAGCCCGGTGAAGTAGTTGTCGATGTAGACGCGGAGCGGAAGTGCACGCACAGCAGCCGGGACGTCGTCAAGAAGTCGGAGGAGCGTGCCGCCGCCCTTGCCGAACTTGCGTTCCACTTCAGAGGCATCTCCGCTCGCCCCCTGGTAGATGTCGAAGCGGAGCAGGAAGCCGGTGGTCCCACTGTTCAGGCACCAGGCCTTGAAGCCGAACCGCACCGGCTTGTTTGGGATTGCTTGTTTGCATCCGTGTCTTCCAAAATATTCAATCATTGCCTCGTCCAGATCAACATTGCAGTCCATCGGATACGCCTCCCCGAACCGAGCGTTGAGGATGTCCATCATCGGAGGCAGTTTTGTCATCCGGTCGCTGAGGTTCAGGTGCGCGTTGTCGGCGCAGTGAAGGTAGCGGATGATCTCCTCGAACCTGTTGCGTGATATGGCCCCAGCGACGAGGGCGCACTGGAGATCTTCATCTGTGCTCCAGTAGTGTCGGCGACTGGGGAGAGAGTGGTAACCCGAGAGCAGCCATATCCCCAGCACGCGCTTCAACTCTCCGATGGTGAGCTGGAAGTTGGAGTCAGTCACCGCCGCATACTTGATGGTCTCTCGAACAAGGTGTGGATATACATCGGCAAGGAAGAAGTCCAGCTTCTGAATTGCGCTCTTTCCGACGACAATGGTGGGGGCGGCGAGAGGCCTGGCGTCCGGGAATTTTGCGAGGCGCCTCGTACCGTTGGTCCATGTATAGTCCGCCCCATCTTTCTGCGAGCGTTTCTTCGAGGTGGAGACCTGTTGGGGTTCCTCTTCTTCCTCCGTGTCGCCATCATCATCTCCGATCACACGTCCGTCGGCGAGGACCGCCACGGCGGGAGCACAAAGCTGCCGTCCCGAGAGATTATCGATAGTTCCTCCGCCGTCTTCCTCGCCGCTGTCTTCGTCAGACTCCACACTGACCGCGGGGGAGCAATGAAGATTGTATCCACAGCTGCGTCTTCATCTTCGATTGCATCGAGGACATCCAGGACATCGAGGACGATCTGGCGCCCCTAAAAACCGTCATATTTTGTCAGAGGAGTTTGAACTTTTTGGCTTGGGTATCACCTGAAATGGTGTCGAAACTCGCCTAACCCCCAAATTCATGCTTCTCGAATTTCGGCCACTTTATATTGGAAAACTAAGGCCACTCATGCAAAAAAAAAAGTTTGCGGACGAAGGGGGAGGGGGTCGCTAAAAAAACTGGGGACACATCTGCCTTGCTCAACTGACAGTTTGCGATTGATTTTGGCGTTTGTTTTGCAAGCTCGCCCAGCCAAAAGATTGAGGGGTCTCATCCCTCGCTAGCCTCCCACAGGTTCCAATGTCATTGAATTTTGTATCCATAGACGCCCATAGTCTATATATAGATGTTTTGTAAAAAATAATACATTGAGGAAATACGTCAGGGCGAATCATCACTACAATCACATAAGTCAATAACCATTATATGACAATTGTTCCCTGAAAGTTTTATCCCCCTATCGCGATTCTATCATAATATCCCGTAGCTCACCTTTGATCATGTTCCATCGTGAATCGCAACCGTCCGGATTCACTGACCTAGCACGACTGACTCATACACTGGGCAGACGGCGGCGATTCTTGTTTCGACAGGTCAAAGACTGGTTATAACCGGATACAACCGGCACGAATGGTGCTCGTCACTTGAGGACGACAGAACTTACGGAAATTGGAGCATCTATATATAGACTATGGGCAGATTCGGGTTAATTGTTCTCCAGTCAAAATACTTAAGTCTGCCTCAAAGCTACGTATTATGTTTTCGAGCTCGCCTTCGTCTTTCCTTCTCTGTTCAGCCATCTTTTTGCCAAATTTCATACATATTTGACGTATGTTACTTAAGAGAATCTCGATTTTAATTCCTAAGATAACATTAGGTTCATATACTCCGGAGTTATTCAGACTTTTTTGAATCTCGGTTCTGACCAATTTTTCAAATTCGTCATTTCCCAAAAGAGAATTATTTAATTTCCAAAAGGATGGACCTCTTTGATTCTTGCAGGACTCCATGATTAGCGTGACGCAACTATGATCGCTGTGAATGCCAGGGTCGATGTTGAAGTGAAGTACATTGGACGAGAATAAAGTGTTTGGTATGAATATGTAGTCTAGTCTTGATTGATTTTTATGGTTAGGCCTCTGCCAGGTGAAACCCTTGCCGGTACTGTGAGTATCTTTCCAAGCGTCTCTTAAGAGGAAAATTTCTAATAGATCTCTAAGCTCTGCTGAAACTTCATGTCTATCCTCATTAGGGTGTTTCATTGTTCCAAAATGCAATATTTCGACGCATATCGATGTTCCCCTCAAACCTCATCTGCTTACAAGCTTCTGTGCGAAATTTCCATGTATTTCGATGATATTTAGAGGTCGCGCACTTTTGCAGCTTTTTTATCAGATGTATTAAAATGTACACATAAACGTAGGAACGCCCAGAATATTGGGGAGGCCAAGGTGCATTTGGAACCCATTTCTTTCCAGTCAACGCCATAGGGTTAAGGGTTAAGAATCAATAATATTGGGGGGCATGGCCCCTCTGCCCCCCCTGTTCCAATGCCTATGAATGTATGTACACATTTCCACACTGATACTGGCGCTGTTTTTCTTTTGCTTGGTTTTCTATTTCACATCTGAAATATTCTTCAAATTAAGTAAAACATTTATTACTGCACAATGACTAGCCTGAGTATAAAACCCTACCGATTTCGGGAGCATCCCGCCTCCTTTTTCCAGGGAGATGAAGATAACACTATGACATGAACCTAACTAAGCGAAACACACGAAGACAGGGTACACTTTGAAAGAACAATCTTAGCTATGAACATGACGAATCATTTTAGAACTATTAGCTCTAAGCACGTGTTATTTTTCAATTCAATCTCTTGTTTGGCTGGCGTTTTAAGAGGTTCAAAAATCCAGGGGAGAAAATGAATAGAAGATAACTTTGCCGATATTTCTATTCATTTTTGGCTCCGTGGTGGTTTGGATGTAAATTGTCTCTTTTATTTCCCGCTGTTTTTGTCTTGAGTCGAGAGTTAAAGTCGTTGTGGCGTCCCATTTGATATAGTGATCCTTCTTGAATGAATGTTCCGCTGTGGCCTCCGCTACTCTCTCGTCAATTGATCCTCAGATTATTTTTTGTCGAGATTTTCGGTATTCGTCTTGTCGGACTTCCATCATCCTTTTGCTTTCTCCACTGTATATTTTTGGACGGTCATTACATTCCATCTTGTATACTGGGCCTGGTTTTTCCGGTTGTCTATCCTGTCCATTGGTTTGACCAGTGATTGTTTCATCGTTTGATGTGGCTTAAAATATGTTCTTACGTTGAATTTAGAACATATGCGTCGAATCTGTTGCGATATTCCTTCTGCATATGGGAAGGATCATTATATCAAATGGGGCGCCACAATGGCTTTAACTTTCGACTCAAGACAAAAACAGCGGGAAAGGGAGATCGCCCTCATCAAGAGGTTCAACGGATTCGTCAAGGAAGAGAAGCAGAAGCAGTCCCTGCTCCAGGTGGTGGAACTCCATCGGAGGGCTCTACCCAAGCACAGCAAGAAAGAATGCGCCTCTTTCAAGTGTAATGGTTTTTGGTGATAAAAGTGCGCGACCTCTAAATGTCTTTTATCTTGCTTTTAAGGGTGTCAATCGATTCAGTTTTACGTATAGAGCTGGGGGAAAGTCGATATGGCTTCGTTCCAAACAAACAAAATTTTACTATAGTGGGCTGAAACACCCTAATCCTCATCCAAGCGAATATTAAAGTCCCCTAATACAACTTCATTTCCTGTTCCAAATTTATCTAAAGTGTCACGTAACTCATGAAGAAAATTAAACTTTACTTGCACTGAATGACCAGCTGGGCCATGCACACCTATAATAACCATGTCAAAACTATTTTGTTTCACATTAACCGCCAATATTCTGCCATTTTCAGCACGGTGTAAGGTCTCTGTTACCATTGCTATGCTTTTTGGCATGGATATGGCTATACCGCCTTGATTTCTGGACATCCCATGGGAAAATATGATGTCACCTCCATGTTCATTTCTCCAACAAGACTCTACCTCATCTGACGAATGGGTTTCCTGTAGGACAGCAATGCTGTTGGGGTATTTTGTATGAATGTGCCGAAAGATAGACCTTCTTTTGGTTGCATCCCTTAAGCCACGTACATTAAAGGTCAAAATAAGAAATTTAGCCTGCGTTTTTTGTTATTAGTTGCATAACTCGATTCATGATCAAATAGCACTCTGTTCTGAAGGCTATTCCTAGAGCAAGGTATGAAAATGAATAATGCTCATTTTCTCGTGAACGCTGCTGTTTGGTCAACATATCTGTCCTATGTTCCTCTCTCACTCCCATGATAACAAGGACAAGGCACCTAGCCACGTCGATACAGCCAAGAGGCGACAAGGCCCGCTGCCGAGGTGCGGGACACAAAATAAATATAGCAAGGTTGACTTCCAAACATTCATAAAATATTTTCCGACACACCTTACGATCAACTTATTCCAATGAGTTTAAAGAGTGGTTAACACACGATGTGACAGCTCAAGAAGACACTTTTGCTTTCAAGCCTCCGACATCCATTATGCGGCCTGTGGAAAAAACATACAGCCCCTTGCGGAGCTTCCGCAGTCAAGAGCTGAGCTTGGCTAAAGGTGACGCCACCGTAGATGATTGAAAGAACAAAGTGAGCTCGACCACTAAAAGTAAGGTGACGGAAACCACCACAGCACACAGTGAACAAAACTACTAACTACTTAAGTAAACCAAAGACAGTTTCCTCTCCCACTTCTCTACCATCCAGCGCGGACGGGTCCGAGGCGGACACTGACAGGCAGAGTTCCGAAAGGAGTTAAACGCTCGCACGGGAGACGCCGCCCAGCGCCGCGCCAGACCCGCCCGCGCCGGCAGTCCTGTGGGCATCGCAGAGGAAACGGAAGATAACATACTTAATGGCTTTATATAACGTGCTGCATTACTGACAGTTTTAACAGGTATTTTGGCATTGGTTCTCTTGATTTAGTATGCGTGTACAGTAAGCAATATGTCAATAAACGATTACAAAGTGGGCAATGAATCGTGATCACAGTAGAAAAACTTTACACTTTGATTTACAAACATTCTTTTGTCGAATTTCCTGTTACAATATCGATCTTTCAGTGTCTTGATGTCCATTGCCCTGACACAACATTACAGCCTATCAACCTCATGATTTACAATGCGTGTGAACGAGGAGACAGGCCTAAAACGATTAACAACTGGCATGGTAGACTTCAAACATGCCTGTCCCAAATAATTTCCTGGAGCATTGATATTTCATCCCTCACATTCGTTGTGAGCTAGCTAGACTTTCTATGCACAGCGAGAAAGAAATTCGAACAAGCGGAGCAGCGATCGAGAGGCCGGGCCCCTCCCGCCCCGCCTATCTCACCAAACTGTGCGATGTGTTTTGCTTGTACGGACTTCCCAGGGTAGTGAGCTGTTTGTGCTACGGTATCGGCGAGGCGAAGGCGAGAGGAGCCCGGCCGACGTGTGTCGCTCCGTGCTCACGTTCCATCTGACGGAAAATCATAGCAGTGGCGGCAGTAACCTGACTCAACATATATTGTACACGGGCATGGAATATGATTTTGCATTTGTTCCATTGCACATATGATACGCGGGAACCACTACGTTCAAAGCTTTATGCTATTCTAAGTTCATGCATCTTACATTGCAGGTAACATTTTTGGAAAGAAAATTTTACATCAGGCTTTGCAGTTGACAACTTGGTGGTCAGTATCTTGGCTATGCTGGCAGAAATCACCGTGGGCGCATTTCGTTAGGGGGTGCAATTCACACACTCCCACACAGTTAGGTTATGTCGGCTGTACTTACCTAGCGATATTGTCGGCGGACAGCCGCGAGAAAGTCGTGTCATTTCTTTTCATGGCGTTCTCGCTTCATAAACTCGTCCAAATGAGATAAAAAGTTTTGGGTGCCGCACGCATTTTCGGGAGAGGAACCTTTTAACTCTTGAAAAATATGCTTCAGTGTGGTTTGCATAAAAAATTGCTTCAATGTGCTTTGTATGAACACCTTCACTGCTAACAAATTCACGACTGTGGTTTACTGTCTTGTGAACAAATCACAGTGAGTGATGAAACATGAGTGATGTTGCGCAATATATGGACCGCGCAAAACAGAATGGCAGCACTGCAGTTTGACCTTGAACGCATATTTTTATTGTATTTCATACTTTGGCCGTTTGAAAATATTTTCCTAGCCGAAATAAGGAGGAAATATTACATTTTTCCAAATAAAGGAAACTACACTTTCACTTATGGTTTCTTCTTTCTGTCCGTCGCTTCTTTTTGAGATGCCACATCCTATATATTACTTTTTTGTCATGTTCCATGTCTTCATCATTCTCTAAGCACTGACTGTATGTGAGGCATTAATTAAAATAAATATTACGTTTTTATTGTCCTCACAATGGTTCGAAAAACACTAACACAAACGCTTATGGTAAGCAATTCGATAATATTTCGTTCTCAGAACGGCTTGAGATGGATATTAATGAAAATCATTAGTACACAATCAAACACCACAAGTGTTTGCGTTAGTGTTTCTCGAACCATAGTCAGGAGGCCAATCAAACCGTAATATTTATTCTTAATCATTGCTGAATTATAATGGCAGTCCTCAGTAACTTTCTCTTTGCTCTGTGTGCATGGTTGCTTATGTGTGTACGCCACGTGTCAGAGAGTGCACACGCTGAAAACCGTATCAAAATAGGGCAATACGCAAAACCAATGTATCTAGCATCAATGTAACCAATTTATATCCGTCACATCCTCGTCGCTCCAGGTTCATCCACGCAGTGAATACCAAGCTGTAGATCTGATGAGATGGGCGTGTAACACATTAGCGGGTGCTCGGTGCCCCAGGTAATAAGGGCAACGGTTCTGACAAGGCGACGAAACTCTTCCCTTGAAGTGTACTTCCGTGATAGGGGGATTTGGTGATGTTGACTGGTCGGTATAAGTCAGAGGTCACTGCACCGTCGAACCCTCCTGGGCGCTCACCAAGTGCTGCGTGCAAAGTACACAGATTTATGCACATCCGAGGATGGGAGAGGAGACTGATCGACACAACAGGCCTGTCCTGTTGGCCGTGACAGCGAAAGGTTACATAGCGGTCAGACCCACATTTGACGGAAGTTCTCTACGTCCGTAACGTTGTCTCGCTCCGATTTTGTTGCGTCTAGAGGATCCCGATCAGACCCCGTGGCGCACCAACATTATGGATAAGGAAACTTGGCCTGACCAGTCTTAATCCCCACAAGGAGCTGTGCGAACTTACGATCCGCTGCAAAACTACGCCAGCACCCGTGTTCACGAAAGATGCCATGCTAATTAGATGAAATATGCCTCGTAAATGTTCATTTATAAACTCAGTCGAGTCTCTCGTAACTGTCAGTAGCTGCAGGACCTGTGCGGAGTTGCTCGTGGTTGCCTGCATCGATTTCTTAAAGAGGATCTCGCGCGTGATCCCCTTGTGACTCGACACTGCCGACGAACTCTCACGTCGGCGCAAATGCCTCGGCGCGGCTTTGAAATGTTGGTGTAGTGCACGACATCTATATTTCGAATCTCAGGGTTCCCTTCTGTGCCCACGCTTCCAGTTACTGCAGAGGTTCTGAATACATTATTTGTCCGCTCAACGTGAAGCTTACCTAGGTTCCTTTGTCCCGGTACGGGTAATTTGAAGCCGTTTCCATCTATCCAGTCTTTCCACAGTAGAGGGAGAGAGAGAGAGAGAGAGAGAGAGAGAGAGAGGATTCCGTTGCTGCGGTTGCTGAAGTGGAATGCTGTCAGTTGAGTCAGGATATCAGGATAGCTCTGACGATTATAGCCGGCATGTCCTCCTTTACCCCGGCATGAACGTGCAGTGCCTTCCCACGGTTTGGGAACATTGCATCATCCCCTTCGTCTACCAGTCTCCTTAGACTGCCTCTTGTCATGCGCTCTAAGCTGGCCAAAGGCCCAGTATAAGTTCTAAACTCTTCTCTATCGCAGACTTTCGCCTGCAGTCGTGAGGGTGACCCATTTCCCTCTCACGCAAACACTTCACATACAGGCACGAAGCCCGAGATGGGCGTCTGCGAGCTCGGCAGCCACTACAGCTCTTTTGGCTCCCAATTGCACGGTGGCGCATGTAACACACTAATCAGGTCGCCAGGTGTGGTCTTGTTGGGTATGGTGCCATGCCAGAGAACTATTGGCGTTGGCTTTCGCGGTGGGCTGTGAACTGCCCGTGATAAGAGTGAAGGGCTTAACGGCCCATGTCACCAGTGTATGTATGTACCTGCACTCGGTGCACAGGTGCATTGGTGACAATGCGTCAGTTGCCACCTGAGTGTGATCCCAAATACTCTTCCATCGCACTAACGCGCTATGTCGCGCAGGTTTTCGTTTAGTTTGCGGGAGAACGTGACGTCAGAAACACGTTTCCCATAGAAGTTTTTTAAACACGGCATTCGTCTTAGGCAGGAGGCGCATTTCAACTGACATGTCCTGGCAGATAGGCTCAGCTTCGCTAATTTCGAGGGAGCTGGCTACATCTGAATTAAATTACGGTCCTTTGGATCATAAATAAAATGAAAAGATTACAAAAACAAAGTATGGGAACATTCAAATAAGTGCATAATAGTAACTGATCTTATATCTCACATTTTGCGGTAACCGAATGGAAAGTTAAACCAAAGGGCAGGCCGCTACGGCAGCAGGCAGTGGTTTTCATGCTTTGATTGCGTGTGAATAATATAGGAAAAACGCAATCAAAACTAATTCGCGTGAACACTTCCCAGCTACCCCTAAACCGAACCTCAAGCCAAGTTTCAAATAGAAATATTTCAAACCGCGCCACAATAATTGTTGAAACGGAGGCGAGGGGGTTTGCTCCACTAGCAGCCCTGCCGTTCCAACTTCCCTACAATGTATTTTTCATTTTTATTTCACTGCTATTTAGCGATATCAACAAGATAGGAGTCATTAAGAAAGAAATTGATTTAGCATGGCTTCATTATATGCACATATTTATACATCTTCATTGGCTCGAGGAGAGGTTTGTGTATTTTTCTTCAGGAATTACTCATAAATACATGATACAAATACGTTGATTTATTTATACAAAATACGTTGATGTATTTTGCGCATAAAACAACGCAAAATACACCAAGGTATTTTTAAAGAATAGGAGTAACGGAAAAACATCGATTTTATCGTTTACACATAATGTATCATCGTATGAATACATAATATCCGCAAACTTTTGGTCTGGAAGACGTGAAATTTGGAGATGGACAATTCTGAAACTATATGTGTATTACCGGCGGCACCGTGTATACAAGAGTGCCTTAGACATGGCTTAAATGCCTGCCAAAATATGGCCCCTTGAATCCTAAAAGTTCACCTTCTATTTTCCCTAGTAAAAAGCAAAAAAAGAAACTCGTTAGTTCTAATAATGGTCGTATTAAGCCCGGTTTCGGTCGGAGTTGTGGTGAGTTTAATGGCAAAACGTGCATTTATTTGCAACATATTTACAAATTTTGAAGGCCATTCTTGGAACTCCACGCTGCATATCAAACAGAAATGGTGTCACCATATTAAGCCAGAATGTTCTCAAATGTTTATACGTGCATACGTCGAAAGGCACATGCAAAATATAGATGTGAGCGGGTGTGGTCTGTGTTCCTATTGGAATCTGTGCTCTCTGTTTCGTCTATTTTTGCAGGAACTTCCAATGATTTATGTTGCAGTGAAACAGGCAATTATGAACAAGTGAAAATGTAGTCATATGTGCATTTGCGTTGAATGAGTTAATTCTGATTCAGGAGCGTCCTCGTTGCAAAAAAATGACGTCGCAGGAAGAATGACTTGCGGTTGGCTCATGGCAGTCCTCCCCAAAATAGTCATCCTTTGTCTTATTTGAACCGTCATCGGACATTGGATCATTGTTTAACTGCTGTACAAACACTGGAAAGTGCACACGTGTCCCTCTGCAGGCTGTGGTCGATTTGGCGCCGCGAGCGGCGATGGCTTTGACATTTCATGACTGACCCGCGAATGAAATCACGGTGACTCAGAGGGGCGGAGCAACAGACACAGTGCCGCTGTTATATAATAGTGCCGAGTCATTGTGGAGGTGAAACCTCTCCTATTGCGCTCCCTACACTAAAAAAACGCTGATTGTTTTCACAGCAAGCCCTGCAAACCAGTTGGCAAATGCAATGGCGTCGGAAACAGAGAGGCGCGGGTCAGCCACCAACGCTTTGTGTAAAGACCCTAAATGATGCTAGTTTGGTGGAACTTGTTGAGATAAGAATGAGACCAGAGATTACACTGCACCTCGGGCGTGTTGTCGCTTAACACGCGCATTGACGGGGTCTGAGCGACCTTCGGATTGACGAGGGGGCGGGTACCCGCCCCTAAGATCTCGAGAACCACGGTAGGTAGCGAAAAACGGTAAACGGCGTTGGGTAGCCCATCCGCTTCTCCATCGAAAATATTTGCACCATTTTTTTGTCAGGTTACATTTAAGGTCACCAGAGGTCAAAACATGCCGTCATAGGGATAACATGTAAATTACGTTTTTCGGCCATTACATCTGAAAAAGTAATGATAGAGCAAAACGACTTGAACCCTATGAATCCTCGCAGCAAGCCGAATCGAATGATATATGATTTGACTTTGCTAGGTCAAATCAAAGATTTGACCTGACCTGAGGTCAGGTCAGGGTCAAATTATATAAAATGCATATCATTAGAACCGCAAAGCCAAGGCGAGTCTAATGAAGCTAAAATAAACGCTCTATCACCATCGGTTACTGAGTTATTCAGTAAAAACCATATTTCCCATGTATTACCAATGGAGAGGTCATGCTTCGTACCTGACCTTAGGTCATCGTTATCAAAAATACCAGAACATATTTTAGAGAACTCGGTGGTATGAGTGATTATGTGATATGAGTTTCAATTGGATAAGTTCACCCTGCTCCGACTTATGCTATATTAAACTTTTTTGAGGTCGGGTCACTTGACCTGTACTGGTGACCTGACCTGAGATGACCTATCCTTAAAATTTTCACAGAAGTTGTAAAAATGATGAGGAAAAATGTATACCCAGTACGGCGGCGCTGCGCGCCGCCGTTTTTCTCCTGTCTCCGAAAAACCCGAGGGTGGGGGGGGGCGGGTACCCGCCCCCGTCAATGCGCGTGTTAATGTTGCAACACAAAATCTTCCCGTAAACTCTTACACAGCTGGGAAAACCCAGTGCATGTGACGCTGTCTTTCTCCCGTGGTACCGGTTAACGCCTGATTTGTTTTCGCATCATTTGCAAGCTCTACGTGTCTTATCCATGAAACTTAGAAGAAAAAAAACAACAAAAAGCTACTCTCAAACGTTCTTAGCATTCTTTCATATACTTAAGCCTCGGGAATATTCTGAGAGTGCTTTCAAGGACTTAGCTATGTCGCACCCCGTCGCAGTAGCTGCCAGATGTTGATCCGAACGGCCGGTGATAGTCACAGATATGGATATACTACAGTCACCACGTCATCAGAGCATTTGCGCTTCGGTGTCATATGCTCTATAGCTATGCGACTCATCTAGGTGAAATATCTAATATTCACTTGCGAGGGGAGTAGTTTTGGACGTGGAATTGTAGTTCAGTTAAAAGGACTACATGATAGCATTTTAACCCACCAATTAATCATTTTAACACAATTAATCATAGGCGGATCCAGGATTGACAATTGGGGGGGGGCGCCATCCGGAGCAGCGTGCGCCACTTTGACCGGAAAAACATGTCAGGAGGGCGCAAAATCCTATCGGTGGGCGCCAATTTTCGCATCGGGAGGGGGTGGGTGTGGGAGGCGACATTTCAGGGGGCACCATCGACTTTTCAGGGGGAGAAGGGCGTCGAGGGTCGATCGGGGGCACATGCCCCCTTTGCCCCCTCGATCCGCCTATGCAATTAACCTTCGCCCGGGTGGGGGGGATCTTTTTAGACCCCCCCTCAGGTTTTTAGAAGTGACCAAAAAACGGCGGCGCGCAGCGCGCCCAACTTGGTCTAGCTGTTCCTTCATCCTTTTTACATCTTTCCTGAAAATTTTGGCTCAAGGTCATATCAGGTCAGGTCACCAGGTCAGGTGAAGTGACCTCACCTCAAAAAATACTTAGGACGGCATAACTAAAAGAAGGGTTAATCGATCAAGTTGAAACTCATACCACATCTTGGGCCCACCAGGAGCTACAACATTTGTTCCGGGATTTTTGATATTGGTGACCTAAGGTCATGTGCAGAGCATGACTTCCCCATTGACAATGCATGGGGAAAATCACGAAATGAGCTTTTCTCAGTAAGTATGAATGGAATCAACTTCAAACATCGGTTGCGACTTGCTCTTAGCCCATTTCTGAAGCTGATACCAAAATTTTTTACTTTTGAGCTTTAAAAGGTCACCTTTGGTCAAATAAGCATTTTTTGGTGTTTTTCTCTATAAATTATGAATAAACTAAGATAGAGCTTTTATTTTGTCACCTAAGTGTTTGTATAGTCACTGGAAGTCAAATGATATACATCATGACTATACCAGGTCAAGTTGGGTCAGACCGTTGACCTGGGTCAGGTCAAATTCTTAAATTTGACCTGGCATAGCAATATCATATATCATTCGATTCGTATTGACGAGAGGATTGCAATGGTGCATAAACTATGACTGTATCTTGTTTGGTTTGGAAGCTATTAGCGAAAAAGTAAACGCCCTTATGCATGGGTGGCTATGGACATTCCCAAGAATATGCCCAATATTTAGTGACCTGTAGCTCCCTAGGCTTTGACCTGACACGAAAATGAGTGCCACTTTAATGAAAGCGCATCTCAAGAGCTTTCGAATGGTGTTAGAAAAATGTTTCTAGCTATCATAGTTTCTGAGATATAGGAGGTTTTCTTAGTACACCTCATATTAGCGATTTTGACCTATTTTGACCTCTGGTGACCTTGATATTGACCTGACAAGAAAAATGACCGAAGTATTTTCGATATCATTTTCGAAGAGCTTTCGATTGCCGTTTTGCGCTTTTTTCTAGCTCTCTTAGTTTTTGAGATCGTGGGGGGTCTTTTTTAGCCCCCCCCCACCAGGGCGAAGGTGGCTTGTACCCGCCACCGGGGCAAGGGTTAATTAATTTCTGAGGTCTCGACGCGCTACCTGCCAGGAATATTAAGCTTCGTCAACATCACTTTTGGAAGGTTGTCTCGGGGGCCAGATTGCTCCTTGTTCAGGGAATCCGCCGGCCCTTGAACACGGTTCCACCGCGTGGAAAGCGAGCCTGCTAACCACTACACAACCGCGCCAGCCATGGGTGGAAATCGTGGCGGGAGTTGGGGGTCAAGCCCCCTCCCCCTGGATTTTGGGTCTCACATTGGCTTTGCATAGGGCTTCTATTGCCGTGCAGGCGTTAACCCAACCAGGACCGCCCCCCCTTGAATCGAGAAGAGATCTCCAGCCATGACGCCAGCTGACCCACACAATTTTGTTTTACTCACAATTACTAAAAGTAGGATGCAGTACACAAAGCCCCCGTAGAGATCACGGAAGGTAAAAACCTCAACCGAGGTCAATCAGGTTAGTAAATGTTACAAGAGGGCCCCAAAGTTCACGGAAAGGGCAGCTGAGCCCAAACATGCATTTCATAAGTAGCATATGTGGTGGATGCTGGACTGCGCGAGGTCACATGCCATGTCTAGCTATGTCCAACTGGGCTAAGCTTGTTGCGGATCATCGGTATGGATAGTGTTGCTTCTGGAGACGTTGGTGTTCAAATACATCCCCTGCGACCGGGATGAGATCCTAACTGGAAGGAAGGTAAGCACGGCACTATTGCAAACGAGGCGTGTGGTGCAGACTCGACAAGGCATTTGAAGATAGTGCTTGAAACAATTAGCGAACTGAATCCAGCAAAAGAAGATGTGGGAAACCTCCTCCAGCCATAATGTTAGACTTATCTCTGTATCATGTTTCGTTCAAAAGCTAACGGCTTTGGAAAAGTGTGACTTTTGGTGACGCCTAGTGAACTTACTGTCGACCTGATCTGAAAATGGTTGGCGGCTTAGCAACCTGTCCTTCCATGAGCTTTCGGATGAAGATGAGAAACGATCTAGCTCTCAATGAGCCAAGTTTATGCCCTGGTTTGATACACCACATTTGGAAGAGCAAGTCGTCTCGCATGGTTTGGAAACGACGCCATATTTCGTTGACCTCACCCGGCTTGACATCGGTTTTCGGCCAGATTTTTCAAATTGATCTCATAGGTATGTAAAGTGAAGTGTCTCTAATTCAAATATGATTGGAATCATTTGCCCAAAATCCCGGTGGCGGGAGGATAGGGTAAAATGAGCCCATGTAATGCTCAATTAAAACAAAAACGGGATCGGGCTCTGACGCACTACACCGAGGTGACCTAACGTAATCCACCAGCTTCGGGGCTGAGTGTCATTTCATTTCCGACCCCCTGGGTTTTTGACAAATGCTTTCAAGCCGATTTGAATGGGAGACGTATTGTGTGCTTTAGCAGGAGGGGGTGCAACTGTTTGGACTGGTCCGCTGCGGAAGCTGCGGTGGCAGATGTGTCACCCTCAGATGAATCTGACACGCAACACCAGCAGCGCTGGCGGATTACCCGGCCTGACAAACGCCAGCGACCAGAGTGTTATTATCATCGCTGAAGAGTAGCGAAGCGACAGTGTTGTCGCAGGGTTGGAAGCGTAATATCCGCTGTCATTGCTGGAGCGTAGCGACAGTGCTATCGCAGGGGTATCAGTTGGAAACATAATATCCTCTGTCATTGCTGGGACAGCAATATTATGTTGATATTATTACCCTTACTTGGAGGGTAAGGGTAGACTTATCGCCGCTGTATCGGTCGAAAGCATTGTGTCCGTAACCTACCCTAAAATCTTGGGGTTGGAGTATGTAGTCCCATTTTGTATGCAATTTGAAAATAAGCATGGACAAATTGGCACGCAGACCCACACACTGCTGACTTGCATGTTCAACCCAAAAAATGTATACTGCTACTAAGATGTTGACGATTAGCACCATCTTTTATTTTTCTCGATACAATCTCAAATTGTCATGCTGCGCGTACTGGCTAGCCCGATTGGCGTTTAACACCCGCCCGTCGTCGTTCGTAATGTTTTTTTAGCCCTTGCAGAAACCTCGACTTCAGGGGGCGCCATCATCCCTTGGGGGCGCCTTTGCTATCCAAGGGCGTTCTGCAGAAACTCTTTGGACTCGGCATGCGAGGCCACTTGGGGTGGTTTATTTCTAATATTCCGAAAAATAGGTATTTTAGATTTCGCGAAAACTCAGTCGTATCGGATTTGTATCAGCAACAGAGTGGCACAGCCTAGGATTCTGTGATTTTCATAGCCTTGTTTGCAGTTATGACCAATGATATTGCAGACACTTCCCGCAAACATACGGCATGTGCTTTTCGTTGAAGAGTTCACAATATGGGTGACAGCGTCCACTACAGCAGCTGCGCAGAGGCGGCTGCAGCTTGACCTTGACACATTGCAGCAATGGATCATATGCAATGGACTGAAATTTTCAAGTACAAAGACAAAGTTCTATAATAGACATTGAGACTGAATACTCGAAGTTGTAAATTCGCGGAAATCCGATCGACGTTGGAGCAGAAACCAGATTTATCGGACTCACACTCGATAAACTCTCGTATGTGCCACACCTGAATGATTTCCGCAAAAAAATGTTTCGATACGCTGAAAATACTGAAGGTGTTGACGAGGATGAGGTACGGTGCGGATAGAGAAATGTTTCTCATGCTATACACGTTATACGCTTATCGCCTATATATACGTTATACGCACGTTATACGCTCATCATTATACGCTACGTTATAAGCTTCTTATGCTATATAGATCACTTATTCGTTCGAAGTCCGAGTACGGCTTTATTGTGTATGAGGCCGCTCCTTGGTCCGCGAAAAAGATTAGCGATATGTCCATCATCATGCTATCAGAATAGTAACAGGGGCGTTCTAAGCTTCACCCATAATGAGCATGATAGTGGAAATTAATGAAATACCGCTACAAATACGCAGTAAGATACTCGCTTTGCATTAAGCCATTTAAGGCAATGTGGCACCTTTAGAACTTGATTTTAACTGAGATAGCCAAGTTGTAAAGCAAGTCGGAAAACCAGGTGCTCTATATATTATTTGTCTTGGAACTCGATATTTCCGTAGAAAAAAGCTAAAACCTACCCGAAATGTACTTCTCATGTAGCTCTCGCCAGGCGGCCATTGTTGTGAGCTGCTGGTGTGACGACATATGCTGACATCACGATGAGCATCAGCCAATCGAAGCTCTTGAAGTGTTTCGGAGTATGGTAGTGGTTGCCAGATCATGACATCATCCACAGGCAGATATTTATTTCTTTTCCTAGATGAGTATTTTAAAAATCAAAATATTGAGCTTGTTGTACATTTTTCAAAGAAATCATGAGTAGTTTCATTATTTTCGGCTAAAAGTACGCCTAATTACACAAAATTCCAGGATTTTACCAAGGTGCCACGTTCCCTTTAAAATCAGTCACCAACATGCCCCACATGCCCAACATTTTTTGGCGACGCCTACCTCTGTCAGATAGACAGTGGCTCGCATGTTGCAACCCGTCATCCGGGAGTGAGAGTCTGTGCCTGGCTGGCACAGGTTGGTATCGACAGCAGCCTCGTAGAACCACATGAAGCAGCGGTTATTGAACCATAGCTCATCTCGACAGTTGACACGAACACAGACCTACTCCAACAAAGCAAAAATTTGCCTCCTGAACCGACGCGCCAGTAATTTATGAACTTGCGTGCGGAGCCGTTCGAAAGCCACGTCTGTTTCTATACAGATGGTTGCAAAAGAAAGTGACAATGGCACAGGGCGTGCATTTGTTGGTGATGATGTTGAGAAGTTTTCTAGTTTGCCTTACGAAGGATCCATTTTTACTTCAGAGCTGTATGCCATTTTTTCTGTTTGGACCAGGTGTCTAAGCTGATGGCGAGGCAGTTTTTTTGTTCTTTACAGATTTATTTGCTTCACATAATAATGCTCAACACCAGACTAACACCTCCATCACAAACTCCATCAACACGTCCGCAACACCTCCATCACGACCTCGACTCGACCTCGACCACGACCTCCATCCTCACCTCCATTACCACATCCTTCACCACCTCCATAGTCATTTCAATAATCACATTCATCATCACGTCCATCATGACGCCCATCATCACATCCATCATCACCTCCATCATCACTTCATTCACTGCGCCACCTTTGAATTAATCCTAGGATGGCGAGGAAGTTAGCGATTTTTACCGATTCGCTGTCTTATCTACCGACATTGAGGCCATTTTATTTCTATAATGCGTTATCACCTTGGCGGGCCATGCTGACGATGACCGGATCTTCTGTGTGCACGAGTGGTCCAGTAGGAAGACACAGGCACTTTGGAGGGCTACCATCTCAGCCTGAAAACTCAAGGAGAACGAGCCTGCTGGTTGCCTGAGCTCATGCTGGGCTCCGTCTGGTGACTCGATGAAGACCCAGCTCCCCCGCTCATGATCCCTCCGTGGACTGACCCGTCGGTCCACATCCATGTGGCACATCGAGTCAGGGAAGCAAGGTTGAGGAGAGCTACTCGCTTCTTCCGGACAGGTGGCGCTCCCGATGTCAGTGGGCCTACGTCTAGTTGAAATGTGACTCACTCTCCTGATACCCACGGTGGAAGACGTCGAGGAAGGAGAGACTCGATGGGGAAGGAGATGCGTGCTTGATCTCACATCTCTCTGTCCACCTGCCGCCAACTGGTCACCGGGGAGAGTCGAGAGGGCGCTGTCGCCTCCGCACATATTCACAGAGGGTCTTCAGGCGGCAGCGCATGGACTTTCACCAGCATTCGGGTCGCGAGTACCCTCCTTCTGGCCGCTACGGGGGAGTCTTACCTCGGCTGGGGATGGGGCGGGTGCATCTTGTGACGATACGCGCTGACGCTCTCATTTTGCGTTCCAGCAGCTTGACATGAAATGGCGGTGTGGCGTGGAGCCACGCTGCGGCCGCTTGCTCCATCGCTCCTCTCACGTAGCCAGTAGCGATGGTTCGGAGGTGCTGTTCGTGCAACCCCCAGTTGCAGCCGGACAGTTGACGTAGGTAGGAGATGCGGGGGTGGACCTTCTCCCACAGTCTCTTACAGCGTGGACCGAAGTTGAGGAGCCGATCGATGGTGACGCCAAGTAGCTGTAGGGTGTCTCCAGCAGTGACAGACTTCCCGTCGACCTGAAAACTGAAAGGATCGGCGTCTCTGGCCCACTGAGACATCACCAGTAATTGGATCTTGGCTCCTGATACTACAATTTTGTTCTGTCGGGCCCACTTCACGAGAGTGCCAGCAGCAGCTTGCGCCCGGTCCTTGGCGACTTGGATGTTGTTGCCCGTGCAGAGCGCCGCCGTATCATCGGCGTACATGTAGGGGGAGCATCCGGGAACCGCGCGGAGTGCGTCTACCAGCCGAGACGCCCATAACAAAAATAAAATTGGCGATAAGACACTTCCTTACGGCAGGCCAGTTCGGAAAATGCGCTCACTGGAAAGCACGCCATTTAGTTCCACCTTGACTCTTCGGTCCCGGAGCCACTGCCAAATCCAGGCCATCGTGCTATTTGGCAGCCCCATCTCCAGTAGGCGAACGCGTAGCAGGTGGTGGTCCACTACGTCGTACGCGTGCGCGAAATCAAACGCGACGAGGACGTATTTCCACGCGGTCTGTCCATCGGGAGGGCGGCTGTGTCTCGATTTAGGCATGCACAGTGCACGCTCACCTCTTAAATGATGCGTCCTGAACTTGACCTGAAGACGATGGTTGAATGTACAAGGGATGGTCAGTGACAAAATATACTTGTTTTATCAATCTGAATGGTCTTTTCACTTCGATCTGAACACTGCACATCATCATTAAACCGCGCAAATCACAGCCAATAAACGAAAAAAAAGTTGTCAATTTATCGAGATAGTACTTGGACACGTTGAAACTGTTTTATTTTTATTTTAGTGGGTCCCATTTACCACAAATCACACATGCCTATTCCTGCCATGATTTATTTCAGCATTCAATCACATGGCTACCAAAATTCTCTTAACACCTCTCGAAATTTCACGGACAAGAGCAATTCTCCTGCGATTATTTTCAATGTCCTCTCACCATTATCTTACGAATCGTGGCCACGTGGAAAGGCAAAATGATGCTTATCATATTTGATATTAAAATAAACTTAACCCCTCTTCACAAATAGAAAAATCCTCAGATATGTACCTTTATGTTCAGCTGTTGTATGTTCCCAAGTGTCTTGCATTTCTCCATGACCTAGTGGCAGTTACAGTTTTTTTTAAGAGGTGCCGAAAAAAGTATGGACTGAACTGTTTAGCAATTCATCGTTTCAAATATCACGCCAAATAGGCATCTTGCTTGCCTGGTACAAACTGTTATGGCTGGGGGAGGGAGGGACAGAACGTTGTTAAAAATGCGATCCACAAAGATGACGGCAACCGAAAACCGAATACCATAGGCGCACTTTGGGTGAAACGTTGATGGTAAAGTGCTCGCTCTGAGACTCTGCTTTCCCCCCACTTACAAAAATTCTAGATCCGCCCATACGCGGATCCAGGGGGCATAGGGGAGGGGCAGATGCAGTCTCCCCGATCGATCCTCGGCGCCCCCTGAAATGGTCACGGCGCACCCTGAAAGGTCGATGGCACTCGCCTGAAATGGGGCTTCCCACCCTCCCCCAGGATGCGAAAATCGGTGCTTACCGATAGGATTTTACGCCCAGCTGATAGGTTTTTTCCGGTCAAAAGTGGCGCCCCTGCTCCGGAGTGCGCCCCAGGGGAAGGTGGCCCTCCCCCTCCGATTGGCAATCCTGGATCTGCCTATGGATCCGTCACTGTTCGAGAGCAAACAATTCACAGGAAAAGCAGGTAAAATGGTCAAATGTTAGCGGGGATTGGTGCGGCCAAGGTAATTGATGATGCTAACAAATTTTTTTGTTATGTGGATAAAATTATTTGGTGGCCACGCGGGATTGGAAGGGCACTCCTGGCTTCCTATGAAATGGGCAGTGTGCTAAAAGATTATTTCATCAAGTCAATATCAAATTGTCAACATTTAGTTTTATATAGGGCACTGTTCACTGCAGTGATACAAGAGTGATGTCCTTTTTCTGTGGGTTTATGACAACCGGTAGGGATCGTTTTAGCCTCAAATATGACTTTTGTGGTATTTATTTGGCCATTTCGCGCCCCGGTAGCTCAGTTGGTAGACCGTCGGGTTCCAGCCCGCTGCTGAGAAGCATGCAGTGGCAGTGCATGTCCAGGCTTGGGATCGGTTCCCTGAGACGCTCCGGCGCTCAATCGTTTGCCCGACGTAGGTCGGCTGGCAACTGACTGATGAGAGGGTGACCTGAGCGAGGCGGCCATCCCTGTGCTTTGTGGGAGGTTAAACTTTGGCTTCTAAATCAACCCTTCATTGTGGGCGTTGCTCGTCCGGGTAGTAGGGTCGGGGTCTCCGTGACAAGTCTCCTGAGGACTTTAGTGAGACTCAGACTCCAACAGCCGTACTGGGAAGAACTTGGACGAAATAAAAAAATTAGCGCAAATAAAATTTGACCCCTTTGGCCTTTTCCAAACCCGGTTTGGCCTTTTCCCGTCGAAAAAAACGTGTAGTCCTGGGCAGCATCTCTAATCTTTAGAACATGGAATAACAAAAATTGGGAGACATTTTTTTAACACTAGCACATCTAAATTGTATTAACGCCACCTCCAAATGGGAGTTTGATCCCCCGAAGACACTATAATGGCCAGCACAAGAAAATCTCCCCCCCCCACTGAGTGTTCCATAAAAAATGCTCTGCTCTGTTCTCCAGGGGGTGCCATTCCTATCCATGGGTGATTATTCTTTCCAGAGGGGCGCCTTTTCTCTCCGGCGGGGAGGGAGGGGGCGCCTTTTGCTATCTGGGAGTGTCTGTGCTAACCGGGGGCGCATATGATATCCAGGGACGTCGTTCTTCTGTCTTCTTCGGAGGCGCCTCTGCTGTCCAGGAGGCGCGTGCGCTATCCAGGGGCGCCTATGCTATCCAGAGACCCAGATCCTTTACTCAGGGGGCGGGGGCGCCTTTAACTGTCCAGGGGTGCCTGTGCTAACCAGGGGCGCATATGCTATCCCGGGGTGCCGTTGCTCTTCTTTAGGGGCGCCTCTGCCGTCCAGGGGTGCCTATGCTATCCAGAGGGTGTCTTCTGTCCATGGGGCGCTTCTGCTATCTGGGGCGCCTTTAGTATCAAAGGGCGTATTTGCTGTTTTGGGGGCGCCTATGCTATCCAGAGGATGCCCGTGTTGTTCAGGGAGCGCGATTGCTATTCAAGGGAGCTTATGATATCCAGAGGGGTGCCTTTGCTCTATGGGGGAGGGCGCCTCTTGTTGTACAAGAGTGCCTGTGCTAACCAGAGGGCGCCTATGCTATCCAGGGGCGTTGTTACTCCTCAATTGGGGGTGCCTTTTCTGTCCAGGGGCACCTCTGCTGTCTAAAAGTCGCCTTTGCTATCCAGAGGGAGGCCTTTACTCAAGGGGGTGGGCGCTTTTTGCTGTCCAGGGCGCAGCTTTGATGTCAGGGGGCGCCATTCATATTTTAAAGTGTATTTTATTTTACACAGAGGGTACTACCTCTCCAGATAGGCGACGTGTCTGATTTTCTCTTGACCGGCCGGGGGCGCCGGCCAAATCCGGGGGTGCCACCCAAATCCGTGGCGGCTTCCCCGGACGAGGTCAAAACCAGGTGTGCGAAAAGATACTTTTGCACACCATCATTTTTCAAGGTGTGCAACTGAACACCCTGTCCCGCGTAATCCGCCGTCCCTGCCGCCGTTGCTCTCTGGGGGCGTCTTTTTCTCTCCAGGGGGCGCATTTTCTATCCAAGGGCGCCTAGACCATCCAGGAGAGCGCCTTTTTCTCTGCGGTGGGCGCCTTTTGCTGTCCAGGGGTGCCTGTGCTAACCACGGGGCGCATGTGATATCCAGAGGCGCCGTTTCTCTTCTTCGGAGGTGCCTCGGCTATCCAGGAGGCGCCTACGCTATCCAAGAGCGCCTATGCTATCCAGATGGGTACCTTTGCTCCATGGCTGCGCCTTTTGCTTTCCAGGGTGCAGCTTAAGGGGTGCCATTCATATCTGAAAATGTCTTCCTCACAGAGGATCCTACCTCTTCAGGTAGGCGGTGATCAGGCTTGATTTTCTCTGACCGGCCGGGTGCGCCGGCCAAATCGAGTGCCACCCAAATCCGTATCGGGGGGGCCTCTCCGGACATGGTCAAAACCAGGTGTGCAAAAATATACTTTCGCACACCATCACTTTTTCATGATGTACAACTGCAGACCCTGTCCCACGGAATCCGCCGTCCCTTCCGCCCCTGCTTTCAAGGGAGCGCCGTTGCTATTCAAGGGAGCTTATGCTATCCAGAGGGGGTGCTTTGCTCAATGGGGGGGGCCTTTTTGGTGTACGGGAGTGCCTGTGCTAACCAGAGGGCGCCTATGCTATCCAGGGGCGTCGTTATTCCTCTACTGGGGTTTGCGCCTTTTTCTATCCAGGGGTGCTTCTTGCTGTCTAGGGGGCGCCTTTGCTTTCCAAGGGCGCCTATACTATCCAGAGGGCCGCCTTTTCTCTGCGGGGGGGCGCCTTTTGCTGTCCAGGGGTGCCTGTGCTAACCAGGGGGCGCATGGGATATCTAGGGGCGCCGTTTCTCTTCTTCCGAGGCGCCTCAGCTGTCCAGGAGGCGCCCACGCTTTTCAAGGGCGCCTATGCTATCCAGAGGGGCGCCTTTACTCCAGGGGGGCGCCTTTTGCTTTCCAGGGCGCAGCTTTGATGTCAAGGTGCGCCATTCATGTATGAAAATGTCTTTCACAGAGGATCCTACCTCTTTGGGTAGGTGGTGATTAGGCCTGATTTTCTCTGACCGGCCGGGGGCGCCGGCCAAATCCGGGGGCGCCACCCAAATCCGTGGGGAGGGGGCGCCTCTCCGGACTAGGTCAAAACCAGGTGTGCGAGAAGATACTTTTGCACACAAACATTTTTTCATGGTGTGCAACTGCAGACCCTGTCCTGCGGAATCCGCCGTCCCTGCCGCCGTTGTTCCCCGGGGGGTGTCTTTTCTCTCCAGGAGGCACCTCTGCTCTCCAGGGGGCGCCTTACATACCCAAGGGCGCTTATGTTATCCAGGGGGCGCCAATTCTCTGCGGGGGCGCCTTTTGCTGTCCAGGGGGCGCATGTGATGTCCAGGGGCGCCGTTTTTCTTCACCGGAGGCACCTCGGCTTCCAGGAGGTGCCTACGCTATCCAAGGGCGCCTATGCTACCCAGCAGGGTCCTGAAATTGCTTTCACGCAAGGTGGAGAGTGAGGCCAAAATCCAAAAAAGAGGCCAAAATTCCCCGCTTTCTTTACATGCCTCATTTTCTTGTCATTTAGCATTTCCAGGCTTACAAGTCCCACCACAGCCTTTTTCCTAGACATGTTCATTGCTTCTTACCTAACCAATACTTTTTCAGGATAATAATTTGATTTAGGACTGTATCTATATGCCTTCCGATTCAATTTAGGGGCCCCACGCCTGGGACACTTCAGCACGAGCTGTGCCATGGTTTTGTTTGGAGGAATGAGCTCATGTTTTTATTATTCAGGAGTGTATGCTTTATGTATGATCTTTAATGTCAATATATGTGTGTGGTATGAAATATATGCAGCAGCACCACCAGTTTTTTTTTTACTGAAAGTAGATGAAAATATCTGTTGTAGAATGGAAGTGAAGAATCATCATTCTGCTACCTCCTAGTAGAGTGAAAACATGTTGATGCTCGCAATTATAAGTACCTCATACATAGATAGGATCTCATAACCCTGAATCTCTAACCCATTATAGAACTAGGAAGCTCCACTTTTCTAATATTTATATATACAATACATTATTTGGCCCTGGTGCCATGGTAAATAGGTAACCAACCAGATAAAATACCTCCTCCCCTTATTTTGATATTCTCCAACTTTCACCCATCCAAGCAGCACACAGGCTATCATTATTTAATGCAGGACGTGGGGTTTAAACACTCAACCACTGCCAGGATTATTTAGCTTCAATGTGTGAAAACCACCAGCCTATATTTGTTTGCACAATCAGTTCATATTAAGAAAATAGCAAGCATACCCAGCCTTAAAAATCATGAGCTGCAAAAGGTACAGTCTGAGCCTTTCTCCGAGCTGTGGAAAACTTTTGCAAGGTATTATGACCTCACCCAGTACTGTACTGAGTAGGTAGGTACCCACATATCTCCTGTAGATATTTAAGATGGGAGAAATGGTTCGATTAATCATGAATTTCCTGAAAGGTAAGCTGCAGTATCACGGATAAAAATTGAACCATCATCCACAATATCCCTTCCAACAGCAAACTCAAATTCCTTCCACGCACTCACTCAATTTCCAGTCTTCTTTCCAATAACCATACTACCTCAATATTCTGTCTTCTCCGGATTGTTGATATTCCCGCCTCAAAACACAAGGCTCGCCAAGGCCTCTCTATTACCTTGGCCAAGGCAATAGAGTAAAGTAGTAGTACATGGGCTCCCCTCTATTACCCTGGGCTCGCCAAGGTTACCGAAGTAACTAAAAAATCTCACCGCCTGCACTTCCGCACCCATTCATCACCCGAGATCATTTCGGCTCCCCAAATACGACGAAGTGACGTCATTGTTCTGAATAGACGAAAACTAGCTGAGGCCCTTTTCACCGAGGCCAATTCGGTACTTGGATGTCTTTGGAATCCTATTTCTCATTAATGAACGCACGGTTGAGAGCAATCGAACGTTAGAAATGTTGCCAAAGCATGTTTCTACTTCAAAAAACTAACCAAAAGAAAAATAAATCTGTATTTTACGAAATATATTGAAAGGTGGAATCGGCCTCACTTAAAGTGGAGATTTTGACCAAAATCACGACGTAGTTCCGAGCGTCTGAAAATTTCAAAGAAGCTCTAAAATCGCAAAATAAAAATACCTAGAACTTGCCTATATATTTTTCTTAAGGAAAAAATATATTTTGTTTCAACTCTTCCTCAGTGAAATAATATATATCCTAATTTCTTCATCAATGTTACCAACATTAAAAAATAGCCCAAAAGTCAGGGTTGACTTTGGCAGCCTCTCAGGAAATTATAAGATTACTTTCACATTATTGGTGGCCTTGATTGGAATCTACGTTTCATTTTGATCCTTTCAAATGCGATTTGTATCCCATTCTAATGAAACTAATTGCCGAAAATTAAAAGTGGACGAAAACGAATGCGCCTCGATCCAATCGGCCTCACTGAGCAACTACCCGCGTGAAGTCTTTCCTTCGCCTAAAAATCTGGTAGCAGCCAATCCCAAGCAAGCTTAGGCAAAAGTATGCGCCATCTTTTGTATTTGAACGGGCCAGAAACTTCTGGGACATGAAAAAGTTTGTTATACCTCCAAAAACCTTTGTTTCCTCACTTTTCCCTGCTTTTCCCATGTCACGGTTGGTCTATTTTCTGCGGGTTTTATATTTTAGTTTATGGCAGGCCGGCATTGTTTTGTTTCGTGCTGCGTTATACGTTGCCATCATTTTTGGCTGTGTATGTGTGGGAGTAGTAGTATCGGCGTTTGAGATTGGAGAGAACGTAATCAGGCAAGATATTATATCAATGGGGGTTGGGGATTATACTTATATGGTTTGGATATTCACTGTCATAATTTAGATGCGTATTTTACCGGTTTTCATGCCCGGGATTCCTCTGCCAAGTGAGGCCAAAACAAGTCCCTGGTGAGGCCTAAATAAATTTGAAAAAGATACGTTTTCCACTTAAAATTGAGAATTTCAGGACACTGCTACCCAGAGGGGCAACTTTACTCAAGGGGGGCGCATTTTTCTGTCCAGGGCGCAGCTTTGATGTCAGGGGGCGCCATTCATATTTTAAAGTGTATTTTATTTTACACAGAGGGTACTACCTCTCCAGATAGGCGACGTTTCTGATTTTCTCTTGACCGGCCGGGGGCGCCGGCCAAATCCGGGGTGCCACCCAAATCCGTGGGGGCCTCCCCGGACGAGGTCAAAACCAGGTGTGCGAAAAGATACTTTTGCACACCATCATTTTTCAAGGTGTGCAACTGAACACCCTGTCCCGCGTAATCCGCCGTCCCTGCCGCCGTTGCTCTCCGGGGGCGTCTTTTTCTCTCCAGGGGGCGCATTTTCTATCCAAGGGCGCCTAGACTATCCAGGAGAGCGCCTTTTCTCTGCGGTGGGCACCTTTTGCTGTCCAGGGGTGCCTGTGCTAACCACGGGGCGTATGTGATATCCAGAGGCGCCGTTTCTCTTCTTCGGAGGTGCCTCGGCTATCCAGGAGGCGCCTACGCTATCCAAGAGTGCCTATGCTATCCAGATGGGTACCTTGCTCCATGGCTGCGCCTTTTGCTTTCCAGGGTGCAGCTTAAGGGTTGCCATTCATATCTGAAAATGTCTTCCTCACAGAGGATCCCACCTCTTCAGGTAGGCGGTGATCAGGCTTGATTTTCTCTGACCGGCCGGGTGCGCCGGCCAAATCGAGTGCCACCCAAATCCGTATTGGGGGGGGGCGCCTCTCCGGACATGGTCAAAACCAGGTGTGCAAAAATATACTTTTGCACACCATCACTTTTTCATGATGTGCAACTGCAGACCCTGTCTCACGGAATCCGCCGTCCCTTCCGCCCCTGCTCTCAAGGGAGCGCCGTTGCTATTCAAGGGAGCTTATGCTATTCAGAGCGGGTGCTTTGCTCAATGGGGGGGGCGCCTTTTGGTGTACGGGAGTGCCTGTGCTAACCAGAGGGCGCCTATGCTATCCAGGGGCGTCGTTATTCCTTTACTGGGGGGCGCCTTTTTCTATCCAGGGGTGCCTCTTGCTGTCTAGGGGGCGCCTTTGCTTTCCAAGGGTGCCTATGCTATCCAGAGGGGCGCCTTTTCTCTGCGGGGGGGCGCCTTTTGCTGTCCAGGGGTGCCTGTGCTAACCAGGGGGCGCATGGGATATCTAGGGGCGCCGTTTCTCTTCTTCCGAGGCGCCTCAGCTGTCCAGGAGGCGCCCACGCTTTTCAAGGGCGCCTATGCTATCCAGAGGGGCGCCTTTACTCAAGGGGGGCGCCTTTTGCTTTCCAGGGTGCAGCTTAAGGGGTGCCATTCATATCTGAAAATGTCTTCCTCACAGAGGATCCTACCTCTTCAGGTAGGCGGTGATCAGGCCTGATTTTCTCTGACCGGCCGGGGGCGCCGGCCAAATCCGGGGGCGCCACCCAAATCCGTGGGGGAGGGGGTGCCTCTCCGGACTAGGTCAAAACCAGGTGTGCGAGAAGATACTTTTGCACACAAACATTTTTTCATGGTGTGCAACTGCAGACCCTGTCCTGCGGAATCCGCCGTCCCTGCCACCGTTGTTCTCCGGGGGTGTCTTTTTCTCTCCAGGAGGCACATCTGCTCTCCAGGGGGCGCCTTACATACCCAAGGGCACCTATATTATCCAGGGGGCGCCAATTCTCTGCGGTGGGGCGCCTTTTGCTGTCCAGGGGGCGCATGTGATGTCCAGGGGCGCCGTTTCTCTTCTCCGGAGGCACCTCGGCTTCCAGGAGGTTCCTACGCTATCCAAGGGCGCCTATGCTACCCAGAGGGACGCCTTTACTCAAGGGGGGCGCATTTTGCTGCCCAGGGCGCGACTATGATGTAAGGGGCGCCATTCATATATGAAAATGTATATCTTTCACAGAGGATCCTACCTCTTCAGGTAGGCGGTAACTAGGCTTGATTTCCTCTGACCGGCCGGGGGCGCCGGCTGAGGCTGGGGAGGGGGCGCCTCCCTGGACAAAGACAAAACAAGGGATGCAAAAAGATACTTTTGCACCACTTGAAAAAAATCGAGTGGTGCAACTGCACCACTTGCACCCTGGAATCCGCCGTCCCTGTTCACGTATGTCCCTGTGTCCGCCATTAACTTGGGGGTCCTCAGGTGGAGATCCAAGGGGGTGGGCGAGGGCGTGCCCGCTTACCTTTGGGCTAGGATTGAGCACTGCAAGGTGGCTCTCTTTGATGGCAGATGGGCGTTGCTGGGAAGCTCAAACGCCGCCCAGATATTGGCCAAGGCAGTGGCGGATACAAAGGTGGAGGGCGCTCGAACACAAATATGTGCTTAACCCATATATGCCGGACTTTTTCCTTTCCGAGTTTTGTTTTCTCCGTTTAGGGGGAAGTTTAGGATGGCAAAAGTAGCGTGAAAATCAACTATATAAGAAATTCTTCCAAAAGGAATCCGGAAAAATGTCCAATTGTTGCAGTAAAGTACATTTGCACGTGCTCAACCACTTTAGGGTACTTAAAAAGAAGAAACAGCTGCTGAATGTGTTCGGGTCATTTATGACCCAACCGGCATATATGGGATAATAAATGCATAGTTAGATTCCGTTTTGAGCAAATTGCGGAAGAGGTTCGAGCCTGCAGCCCCTCAATGTATTCCTGGATCCGCCACTGGTTAAGTGGCCCACAAATTGGGCTGGGGTCCCACGAGTTAGTTTAGGTCCGCAGAAGAGTTGGTCTGGATGCCCCGAAAGTTGGTCTCGGGGGTTCTCAAGAGCTAGTCTGAGTGGTTTTAAATCGTTTATCCCGGGGGCTATAAAGAGTTTATCTCGGGGCGGTCCAAAATTGTTTGTTACGAGGGCCCAAAGTATCAGTTTTGGAGTGACCTTTCGATTAGTCTCAGGACCCTACCCGGAATGATTCAGTCAAGGGGGCATGTAGTCGCCGCCACGCAGTATGAAGAAACGGAGCTCAACACCTCTGTTTATTGCTCGGCGGCAGGTCGAGCTCAACATGGTCGAGGTTGACAGAGGTCGACAGAGGTTGATGAGGTTGATGAGGGTGAACTGACGAAAACAAATTCTGTTAGAAACCTGATAAGTTCAATCCAGTCCACAGGAAACATGCTGCAAACCCAAGCCGTTAGGTAACGAAACGCTCATTGGCCTTGACACTAGCGGGGCTAGCCACCTGGTAGCAGGATACCGAAGCAGCTGAGCAACCGAGACGCTAGTTCAGCAACTGGCCGCTAGAGGGGAAGCCGGCTGTTTTAGCTCTGCCAGGATTACTGCCTTAGGATTATGGGATTATTCTGGCCATTTTTACCTACGTGTGAAGGCCAGCCGCACATGACCGAATTCGTCATGAGATCGTCTGGGAGGAGATAGAGGGCGTAGAGGCATTGAATCCATTACATCTAGCTAGGAATGTATGTTATTTCCGCTAAGACTCTTCGAATTGGGGTCCGTATTAGCCTCTGACGTTGTGGTAAAGGCAAAACTTCACATTTTCTGTCTTTGGATCGTATTTGTTTTGTCCTTTTCTTTCGCTTTTGTCTGTACTCGTCATGTTCTCTTGAAACCTGTTCTGATAAGGTCAGTTGTGTCAAGCTAGAGCGCTAAAATAAACGTCATTGTAAAAGTCTTATGATCTCATGTCATATTAGGTCACGAGGTAGCCTCAGGGGGTCAAACCACTATCAGAATGTCATTATGTTTCACATAGCGGAGAAAGTTATGACATTTTCCCATTAAATGGAGATACGCGAAAACAAATTTATTGGCTACAGGGGTCGAAAAACTGACCATTTTGGCATTCTAAATGGTGACAGCCCAAGGTGGACAAGGTGACAAAAATTAGCTGATATGTTTGCTCCAGACGAATAACGGAACAAATAGCCAAAATTTGCATATGCAATTTAAACTCGCAATGTTTTTCAACAACTAAGATGGTCCAGGAGTATCCCTTGGTATCCCAATAACTCAAAACGTGCCACATTTTGCAGCCTGGGCTGGTGACACATTTATGGTTTGGCATTTTTAATGGTGACAATCTGAACACTTTTTTGGCCCCTGATTGGCTAGATCAAAAGGTCACAAAAAGTTGTTTCAGAAGTCCTATTCCAATTTTTACGAATTCGGCCTGCAAATGCCTTAAAATTCCTTTTAAAGTCAACATTTCTAGACGACTTTACCGTTACACCTCTTATTAGTTAATGTGACGTATCCACGGCTAAGGCTATCAATTTCTCTAAGAATTAGGTTATATCTATCCTAATTAGTGATGTAGAAGTTTTGACTACTATAGAAAAAAATTACTTAAGAAAAAGCATTCCAAACCCCTTTTGAAACAGAAATATAGGGCTTAAAAGAAATCAAAATTAACCAATGAGAAGCCTAGGATTCTCATATCGGGGTCACGTGACCTATCTGACACAAAAGTTTCGTCATTCTGGGGCTGAAGCAGAAAACGACTCAAGACCCGAGGTACGAAATGGCTGAAGATTTGAGTAGGTAATCGTATTTTTCCGTTTCTAGGGCAAACTAATTCATTTTTTAGTTTGTAAAGGCTTTGTAAAATTAATTCACATACAAATACAGGAGAGACATTTGTATTACAAGAAAACATTACTTTTCAACTTTAAATAGTTTTCGAAAAATAAGTGATGGGTGAAGGTTTCAGCATTTTATCGGAACTGTTAACTTATTTCGATAATAAGTGAGTGGCCTCCCAAAATTGTGTCGAATATTTAAAAATAATTGACAGTTTCCTAATCAGGATTTTTCAAATAGCAAGAAACCACAATCATAATTTTTCGCGTATCTCCCTTTAAATTTACTTTACTAGATTGCAATGACTCTAACGGCATGAGAGCTGTGCCTAGTCTGCTTAAGCATTGCATATTTTAGTGGAAATGGCCTATCGTGACCTAACTTGACCTCTGGAGGTCAAACATTTGGCCTGAGCGCTTAAACATGCGAAGTAATTTCTTACTGGATTTACACGAGCTTTTCAGTGCACTTTGCAGATTTGCGTTAACCCCCATATATTCGGAGTTACAGGAGGGCATCAATGGCCCCCGGTCGGGCGAAGTTGGCGCCGGACCACTGGTGGGGCGTGGGCTAAAGCTAGCCTTTACGTATATGGAAATTTGCAGCGTGGCTAAAATAACAACTTTATGGCACATTTCGGGAAATTAAATACTGCTGTGTATTAGTTCGAACACTTTCACACATATGGTGGCTTTTCAAGCGCCGTCGTAATGAACGTGAAGTAATGAAGACTATGAAAGGAGACGGTGTGCATGATATTAAACCTGACTACCTCAATTCACTCTGGTAATCAGACTTAAAGTTATTGAATGTCAGTCGTTTTGAGCACGAATAAATAATACTCTGCGGGAAATGATTACCAATTCTTTCCCGGTGTCGAATTCACGAACTCTTTAATCAGGAAATTTCCAAGAAAATGAAAAGAAAAATTAATCAAAATACAAGGGATATGGGAGTGCGTCCCGGATATAACGTATATTCCGCGGACAGATCCTGTCGAATTCACCACAGTTCTTTATCACCCTTGCTATGTTGTAAGTGAGCAAATTACCAAGAAAATAGGCACCCGAGATATCTATCGCCTTGGCTCACCCTGTTGTTATTTTCAACTTGTCATACTTCTTTTTATTTTTGGGATTATGTTCATCAATTTCTGTCATTGCCCTTGTTTGTCTAGTTTTCCCACGAAATGTTAAAAACGAAAAGTTATTTATTTCAGAATAGTTAGGAAGGTAGTTATTGGGGTTACGCCTATATATTTAAAACTAGCTGAAGTGCCAAGTTCCCTGTTTGATTTTCTCTTATCGATGATACAACTAGATTAATTTTTGCCTCCTTTCTTTCAGTATTGGTTCCAGATCGACATGTTTCAATTTGTTTTTTTTTTTGGTACGCAATGGGCGTAGATACATTTGTTCCGAGACATATAATTTTCGAAAATAGTGTTTGGGCCTAGGATCTCAAGCAAAATATCTGGATTGTATTCTAAAATCTAAGAAATGTTAAGGAAAAAAGGACGCTCAATAAAAGGATATAGAACTGTGCCCCAGTTGCTATATAACACCTATTCCGTGGACGGTCCTGCTGATGAAGCCGCTGACTTACCCCTCCCTAGCCATTGGTTGGAGATCCCAGGAGATTGGGGAGGTCAGTACTCCCTTCGACTTTGGGTCTCTGATAGGCTTTGTACGGGGCTTGTATTGCTGTGCCAGCGTTAAGCCATCCAGGACCACCACACATTAGTGCCCCCTGAGCTAGTACCTATTTTGTGCCCTTTAAAGAGAGATACGCAAAAAATATTATTGTGGTTTCTTGCTATTTGATAAATCCGGATTACGAAACTGTCAATTATTTTTGTATCTTCGGCAAAATTTTGGGAGGCCACTCACTTATTATCGAAATAGGTTAATAATCCCGATAAAATGCTAAAACCTTCACCCATCACTTACTTTTCGAAAACTATCTAAAGTTAAAGGGTAATGTTTTTTTGTAATAAAAATGTATATTCTCATGTATTGGTATTTGAATTAACTTTAAAAAGTCTTTGAAAATACAAAATGAATTAATACGCCCTAAAAAACGGAAAAAACATAATTATTCACGTCTTCAGCCGTTTCGTACCTCGGGTCTTGAGTAGTTTTCTGCTTGTACCCCAAGATGACGAAACTTTTGCGTCAGAAAGGTCACGTGACCCCCTTATGAGGTGACTGTACCCCCCCATGAGGTGACTGTACGTTCTGATCGGTCGATTGTGATTTCTTAAAAGTCCTATATTTTTGTTTTAATATTATTTTTGGCTGAAACTTTTTTAAAATAACTTTTTATTTAATAGTTTTAAACTTTCATGTCATTGCTTAGGAAAAATGGGACCGGTTTCTTAGAGAAATTGATAGCCGTAGCCGGAGGTAGGTCATTTACATCGATAAGAGGTGTACCGGTAAAGTCGTCTAGAAATGTTGACTTTGAGAGAAACTTTAAGACATTTGCAAGTCGAATTCGCAAAAATGATAATGGGACTTCTGAAACAACTTTTTGTGACCTTTTGATCTAGCCAATAATTTTTTTTGCGTATCTCCCTTGAAGCTGATCTGGGCCTCTTGAGTTGAGGAATTTCATCAGCAGCTCTAGGGCCCTGAGCTTAGCTGGTCACACTGAGGCTGATGAGGGCCCCTGGGCTGGTATGGGGCTCCTGGCCTGATTAAGTGCCTCCTGACTTGATCTGGTATCCCCGAGTTGATATGGTCCCCGAGCTGGTCGGGGTGCTGCCTAAGCACCCCTGATTATATAAATTGCTAATTATACTGATGGATTCTGGGGAGGGATGTGCTAAAAAGGCATGTGCCCCTGAGCTCAGAGAGCAGTCCCCTAAACCAGGATTTCTACTAATTAATCTAAATGAAGAACTAGTTTTTCACAATTTTCAGCCCTGTCACACCATCCCCACAAAACCACCAGCCTCTTTACCTTTTTTACTCTAACTGGGACTGATCCTCGAAAATATGGAACTTGATAAACGCGTTAAAAAGATATCTCTCAAATTATTCCGGCAGCAAAAATGGTCCAATGCCACTTTGCCACTCCTCCTCCTACACCCCTTGAGGGAGCCGCGGAACTTAATCCGCGTTCAACCAGGGCTCACTCGTCACGACAAAACCAGTGGACATAACAAGTGAATTTTCGACTCCAATATATCTTAGCTTGCACATAGTGAGATATCACAGGCTCCGCTGATTTCTCTGATGTTAAGTACTTCCATGAGTTGGCTGACTTGTCTATCCAAAACAGTCATGTTTTGACTACTTTGATGAGATTGCGGTGAAATTTTCTTTTTCCGGTTTTAATCGAGCTTCCCTTCTCCACCAATGTTTGATTTGCATTTTTCTCGTACCAAAGGTACCCAAAAGTTAATATAATTTAAGATATAGTAAGTTTTTTAGGTTACGTTAAAAAGCCACCTTTTATTCCTGGCGTGCCCCTCAAAGGTGATGTGCCCCCCCCCATTCGGAAGTTCTGGCTGCGCCCCTGCTTGTCACCGAATAGTGCTGACGGACCCAGGCCCCAAGTTCGGAACGGTGGGGGGAGGGGGGGCAGCTAAGTCAATACTCTGGAGATAAAGCCTGACGCGGCTGCCCTGGAAGAATCTCTGTTAGTCTATGGAAACGTGCTACTTTCAGGAGTGGGACTTAAGCTATACTTCCACCACTGCCTGAGGCAGTGATCACAGTCACGAGTCACGGTCAGAGTTCACCCACCTCCCAAAATGGTATTGTATTAAAAAAACTCACATATTCCCTGGCACTCTCGCATAAAGTGGGGAAAACAAATTTCTTCCTGCCCATACCATGAATGAAAATGTAAGGAATCAACACGGGGAAATAACATCTTGGTATAACGCTTATGTCATGCAGCGTCGGCGTTACTAAAAAGAACTATTATATTTCACAAGCTAATAGGAGGGGACTAGGATAGATGGTGAGACCTCTAAGATTAAGATACAATACATTGCTTTACTCTTCAATTCAATACTTATTTTCAGATCACGTCTTTTCTGGTGTACGCATTGATCCTAGGGTCTACCCGTGAAGTGGTGTATTTACTCTGGTTCATTGCGGATTTCTCTCATGGCTACGGAGCGCTGCCAGCCCGACCTCAACAAAAGAGGAGGGTACACCCAGTCATCCATCAATTACGCCCGCCGTGGAATACCGCTGTGCGGGGCGCGAGAGGGATAGGGCTCGTAATAGCCATGACACTTCCTCACGCTCAACACAATGCGCCCGTATTGCCCGTGGAGGCGAATTTCGACGTAGGGATGAAAAGGTATGCTTATTCGGTAACACAAGTGTTTGAATAAGGTGGCCACAGCAACAAAATCTCAGGGTATCACTCAACCCTCTAACAAAAAGCTTTAACCGGCTGATACTAAGTCGTCACCCGATACGTGCGCCGGCGACAGTCCTGATACGTGCCGGGCACGACAGTGGAGCCAACCGTACAATGGCTCCGCGGTGGGTGGGGTGGAGGGGACCATCACTCAGCGCTGCCAGGATGCCTACCGAAGGGTTGGCTACAATGTACAATGCCAATTCACCGAGATAAATCAAACAGCTCCTGACAGTTTCGTGAAAGACGATTGCCAAAGATGGCACCTTTGTGTCAAAAACAGGCGTGCGTCTAAGCCTTACCTACGTCCGTCCTGGGAGGAAGCCGGAGTCACAGCACATTCACTCATACAGTGATCACGTACAATATAATGATGGGCCCATTTATAACTGAAACTGATAGTCTCTCCGCCATCCGTAATGCCGCCCCTGCCCATAGCGTGCGTTCCCATTGTGTAAAGAACCGGTCATATATAATCTACATTATACACTTCTCACAATATAATTATAAGCTGCTGTGATTACCTGGAAAGTGAATATTTGTAAATATTTCTTAACACGCGCATTGACGGGGGTCTGAGCCACCTTCGCATTGACGGGGGGCGGGTACCCGCCCCCCCTAAGATCTCGAGAACCACGGTAGGTAGCGAAAAACGGTAAACGTCGTTGGGCTGCCCATCCACTTCTCCATCGAAAATATTTGAACCATTTTTTTGTCAGGTCACATTTAAGGTCACAAGAGGTCAAAACATGCCCGTCATAGGGATAACATGTAAAATTCAGTTTTTCGGGCATTACATCTGAACAAGTAAAGATAGAGCAAAACGACTTCAACTGTATGAATCCTCTTGGCAAGCCGAATCGAATGATATATAATTTGACCTTGCTAGGTCAAATCAAGGATTTGACTTGACCTGAGGTCAGGTCAGGGTCAAATTATATAAAATGCATATCATTAGAACCGCAAAGCCCAGGCGAGTCTAATGCAGCTAAAATAAATGCTCTATCACCATCCGTTACTGAGTTATTCCGTAAAAACCATTTTTCCCATGTATTTCCAATGGAGAGGTCATGCCTCGTACCTGACCTTAGGTCATCGATATCAAAAATACCGGAACATATGTTAGAGAACTCGGTGGGGCCATTATGGGATATGAGTTTCAATCGGATAAGTTCACCCTGCTCCGACTTATGCTATCTTAAACTTTTTTTGAGGTCGGGTCACTTGACCTGTATTGGTGACCTGACCTGAGATGATCTAACCTTAAAATTTTCACAGAAGTTGTAAAAATGATGAGGGAAAAGGTATACCGAGTACAGCGGCGCTACGCGCCGCCGTTTTTCTACTATCTCCGAAAAACTCGAGGGGGCGGGTACCCGCCCCCCGTCAATGCGCGTGTTAACATTTTGGTTACTGTCTTTACAACGACTGTTTCATTCACTTACGACCCAAGTGCCGCTTCCACCGATTTCGGGTGCCGAAGACGAACAAAAATTGGCGACACCTTGGATACGAACAGTGAATGCTAGACCAAAGCTCGAAGGAAAAACCATTTGAAGCTGGCCTTTTTTATTTTGTGCCACCCCTGGTTTTGAGTAAGCTTTCCCCGGCATACCATTGGGCGTCTCACTTGAACATGGACCACCTTCATCGATTTTTGCTTGCCCTCTTGTTTGTGATTGGGTGCCTATATTTCATGATTGACCGCCCTTTTTTTCAGTCATGGAGCACCCCACTGTAACATGCAACACAAACCCCCTTTCAAGGGGCCCGACCCCAACTCAGGGGGTATAAGATCAGCCGAGGGGCCCGTAACAGTTAAGAGGTTTCGAACCAGATAAGGGGTCATTGACGGCTAATGGAGCCCTAGTGCCAAAACCTGGGTTTCAAGATAAGCATGGGAGCCTTTACCATCTAGAAGGGACCCAGATAAGCTCAGGGGCTTAGAACCAGCTCAGGGGCCCCAGATCAGCTGAGCAAGTAAAAAAAAAAACTCAGGAGGCCAGACCAACTGGGCCCCCAACGGGCTTAGAGGCCCCAAAGCAGCGTAGGGTCTAGATCAGCGCAATAGAGCCTGGACAAACTAAAAAATCCAATGCCATCTCAGGGGTTCTTACCAGCTCAATAAACACCAATCCAGCTAGGAACCCTACGATAAAGCCAAAGACATCTTGAGTAGATCCTCTTAGGGGCTCTAGACCAGCTGGTGCCCGTCTCAATAATTCCACCATAGTGGTTCTTCTCAGCTCAGGGGGCCCCAAACAGCGTGGTGGAGTCTAAGGCCATGCCAGTAAGCTCCTTTGCAATACCCTCTCATGGCCCCAGAACAGCCCAGGGACTACTTGCAAAACTTACTCGCAGGAGGCTCAAAATTATCTCAAAGGTCCAAAATCCGCTGAGAGGCCCCGTACCAAATAAAAGGACCCGAAAATCTCAGATGAATCCAGTACCAGGGTTTCAGGATTAGTGCTGGCGCCTGAATATCTAAAGTGGCCCGGAAATATTGTGGCTACAATTGGCCCCTGCCTTGCTTGCGGGACTCCTTTGGTCTCTGCCCTCCGTGGCTACAACATCCGTCCCTGCTTGGGAGTAGTAGGTATTATATCTTAAACTCTTAATTCAAGCAGGCTCCAGAATACTGTATGCGATCTGTGATGGTTCCATTTAGTGATCCTAGCTGAAATTCGGCCAAACCCTGGATTTTTGGAGATTCAATCAAATTTTGAACGGACCTCCAGGGAGTTTAAGGCCAATTCATAGTTTTGTGAGCGTTTAGAATGCTCAGAAATTTCGCCCCCAAAACGTTGTTTAACTTTTTTTGCTCCCCGACATGTTTTTGTGCATATGCGTTTTTACGAAAATTTACATCTTGCACGGTTGGGCCCCCAAAAGCTATTCTGGGCCTCCTTCGAGGCCGCCCCCATCAGGGTTCGCCCCCTCCTTGAGCAATTTCTGAATCCCCTGGGGCACTAACGGTGAAAGGAACTGAACTATTCCACATGCTTACTTCCATTGATGAGTCTGATGCTATGAATTTTTTTCAGCATTTCATTGTGTGTTGGTGTGTAAAGGATATGAATTATGGAATTCTTACATTTCAAACTGTTTTTTAACATGACAATGAGGGGGATCATTGATATTAGCTGCGGGCTCATAATTTTTACAAACGTATCGTTTCCTGGATTATTTTATACAAGATGAACATGAGGCTGAGTTTTAGTCATTGCACAGCAATGTCTGCTGAATGGGGGAAGGGCTAAAATTCTGCCTCGTACCTGGCAGAGCATTATGTTTGACTCTTATTGCTTCTACGTTGACATATACGCGTGGTATATGTTAGGTACAAAAAAACTTGTGGAGAGTGTGTTACTCTGTTAATATATCTGTCATTACGGATTCGAAGCGGCATCTTGAACAAGGCACCCTATGTTAATTACATATATGCATTTCTGTAGTCCAAACATAAAGCACCATGCACATTGGCTTTTCCATTGTACCTGCCGATTTGACATTTTTCCTGGCATCAAAGGTATCAAGGGCGAATTCAGAGTAAACAGAAGAGGAGAGTGGTTACCCTCTGATCAAGTCCTCGACTACACTACACTGCGATTCGGCATTAGCTGGTGCAAACCTGGTCTATGTGCCTCCCCCTCGATAATGAATCCTGTATCCGCCCATGACTAACTTAACCCTACTTCCAACGGGCTTCCGGCTACCCCTATTTCCAACAGAGGGCAGATTCTGCCCCCGAAGATTTCAAAACTTACCCGACCGATTTTAAAAATTTACACTGCAATCGATTCATCTTGCGCTAATCTCCATTTTTAAAAAATGAAAATCCCAAAATTTTGAAAATTGAGGGTAAGTGTTTCAAAATATACAAAATGTCTGCCTTTTTTAGATTATCCGTAACTCTTGTCTCTTAGGCTCTATTTTCACGAAACTGGTATGGATTGAAAGGGAATTGCTTGAACATGGTGATATATTCTATTTAGGTGAAATTAAAAATTCAAGGGCGGTTTAAGGGCCAGAATTTTGGGGGAATTATATTATTTTTGCTCGTCTTTTTTGCAGAAATACATACGCCAGGTAGAGTGTGATATCTCTTATGTCAAACAAAATGATCAAATGCCAAACATATGTCAGATGTGGATTCAGGGAGGCAAAGAAGTAGGGTAAGACAAACAACCCCGCCTTTCAGGTATGGCTACTTTTCAAATTACCCCGCCTTTATCCACCTCTGCTCGACCCGGGGAACACTCCTGGATCTGCCTATGGATGGATTGTGTCCATTTGGTGTAAGGATTAAATGCATATCTTCGATGCTCTGCCCCATTCAATGCAGACACAACGCTAAAATGAACTTGGGTGTGAGTGAACTCCCCCCTCACCCCTAATTACGGTACCTGAGCACGTCGATGGCTTCCTATCATTATATAACACACATATCGGCTCAATGCATGGTTATGTTTAGCCCTCCCGTCCATTCTGTAGGCAGTATATTCACTTTGGAAGGTTCGAATGGAAAACATTGTAGACCCCCATTATGAACTCCTGGAACCGCCTATGGCAAAACATTTATCGAAATACACATCAACGGCCGCTAATTGTAGGACAAAAGCAGCGCAGGCGACAATGCTCGGCTTCTAGATAAACCCCCAAATTAGCGAGTCAGGCGGGTACCCGCCGTTAAGATCTCGACAACCGCGCTAGGTAGCGAAAAACGGTAAAAGGCGTTGGATGGCCCATCCACTACTCCATCGAAAATATTTAAACTATTTTTTGTCAAGTCACATTTAGGGTCACTAGAGGACAAAACAAGCCGTCATAGGGATAACATGTAAATGAAGTTTTTGGTCATTACATCTAAACAAGTAGAGATAGAGCAAAACGATTTGAACTCTATGAATCCTCGCAGCAAGCCATATCGAATGATATATAACATGACCTTGCCAGGTCAAATCAAGGATTTGACCTGGCCTGAGGTCAGGTCAAGCTCAAATTGGGCAAAATTCATATCATTAGAACCGCAATGACGAGGAAAATCTAATGCAGTTTAAATAAACGCTCTATCTTTATTAATTACTGTGTTATTCAGTTAAACCATTTTTCCCATGCATTTCCAATGGAGAGGTCATGGCTCGTACCTGACCTTAGGTCATCGATATCAAAAATTTCGAAACATATTTTAGATAACTCAGTGGGGTCATTGCGTGGTACGAGTTTCAATCGGATAAGTTCATCCTGTTCCTGCTTATGCTATCTTAAACTTTTTTGAGGTCAGGTCGCTCCACCTGTACTGGTGACCTGACCTGAGATGTCCTAACCTTACAATTTTGAAGAAAACAAGTTGTGAAAATGATGAGGAAAAGGGTATGCCAAGTACGGCGGCGCGTAGCGCCGCCGTTTTTATACTACCTTCGAAAAAGCCGGGGGCGGGTACCGCCCCCGTCAATGCGCGTGTTAAGATCCTACCTGGGGCCCCTGAGCTAAGGTGGGCCCTAAGCCAATCTTGAGCTCCCTGTGTTGAACTGGGTAGCCCCTGGGCTGGTCTGGGCCGCTGCACAGTTATAGGGCCCCTGAGCTGAGCTGGGGACCAAAGCTTAAATGGCCCCTGGAGATGTTCTGAGACCCAATATACACCGACCTTTGGGGCGCCCCTAAATTGAGCTAGGGCCCCAACCTAGTTAAATAGTTGGTGCATATGCAGAGAAAGTGCCAGAGGGGAAAGCAACCACAGGTGGAGAAAGCAGGCACCCTGAGGATCAGCTGGGGGTTGATGCAGAGGCATGGAATGAAAGACCAAGAATGAACACCAACGGTGCGAGGGCTGGTCCGAGCCAGAGAGGCGAACTGAGACACCTCTCTGGCCATTGCCATTTCTTAAAACTGATGGCAATGGAAATGAGAAATATCTTTTGTACAGAGACTAACCCTAAATCCAAAAAAGGTGATGGCCGGTCACGCTGCGCAATATGCCTTAGTGGGTTCACGATACATGTGGGAGGGGGGGTTGTTGCAGAGGATATCATTTTCGTGTGTGGCACGTACATACCTTTAGTGGGCGCCTTGGTTCGTGAATGGCGAGGAAGCCTTAGCGATCATCGTGGATACAGAAATATACGCGTGTTTCTTTCGCTTCTTGTGGGTTTGATAAACCAGACCGAAATTTTACACATAAATTGAAATAACGTTATCTGCAGACGTGGCAGCCAGCATTTGACTTGTGTCTTAAACGACTGATATTAAAAGCAAACGACAGCAATCTTTTGACCGCCACAAAATTCTCTATTCCATCGCTTAAACCCTCTACGCAAATCAGAATATTTCCACCCGGATAGGATCAACGCATGCGTTCCTATTCAACTCACGACTATTGTAACATGCGACTTTGTCCATTAAAGTCGTCGGTCTTCTGGTGCTGGAAGCTCCTTAACCGTCCATGCTGGGCACAGCAGCATACCACAGAGGCCTGTCGCAAAGAGGCCTGTCGCAAAACATTTTTACCGTCAGATAGGAACATTTAATGCTAGAGCGTTTGAAAACTGAGTAGCGGGGAGGGGATAGCAATATTGCCACTCCGCAGACGCTATCATATTAAATAAGTGAATCTAAGCATTTATGTACAATTATATATTAAAATTATATCAAACTGAAAAGTATACATGCCAAATATCTTGCAAACAAAGAATCGAGGCAAAATAAGCCCGTGCTTGGGGCAAAGTGGTCAAAATAACTTAGGTTTACTTTTTGGTTTCCTGTGCAGATGTCTTGTATTTTTGCCTTTTTGTCCCCTCTAGTGTCTTCAGAATTGAACATGGGACAAAATCATGGTACAAAACATAAGAAATGGGGATTAAAAGTTCTTCAAAATTGAGCGAATATCACTAGGGTGACGGCTTTGCCCTGGTCTCCGCTACTATTGTTTGGAACTGATCGGTTGCCAGATATTCCTTTGACGCAGCGTGAAACTTGTTATATTGGGTTCTGAAGTTGGGTCGCTTGCCCTTGAATAGCTCCTGTATCTGGCATGACCTGACAGAAAATTTAGTCAGGTGCATAACACGAATTGGGAATAAGGCACTGTAAGTTGTGCTGTCCTTTGTTTCTTCTTTTGCGTTTCTTGGGAAAACCAGCAGGGAGGAAATTTTTCCCCTGTAGGGCTCATGTTAAAACAAACAAATCATGGAAGACAGAGGGATATTACGGGTTATTTTATTCTTTGAAGGTCATCTCTCGCTGAAAATTTAATTCCCATAACAGGGCCATCGAGGGGTGCTAGGACGGATATGATACAATGGAAGGCATTGAAGAGTTAGGTATGTACATACATACATTGTTCTTGCATCACTTATTTAAAATGTCATCAAACAATTATAAAAATCCTGCTGCCAATTCTTACAACGGATAAGCCACTGAATAATTAAAAAAACAGTACATTTTATAACTCTAATCAGTACCAAGTCGCGTAACCCAACCCTAGGTCACCGGTAAAACGGTAATGTTTGATTGTTTTTGTCAACTTAAATTTAGACGTCATCATATTTGATTTGGGTCTTAACGACTCAAGGGATCTACAATTAATATAATGCTAATTATAGTCTCTAATATATGGCAAGTGGAAAAGTAAGGTTTTTCATTGGGTCCAAAAAGTGCCCGAGACCACAACTCAAAAACCATTAAACGGGCGCAGCTAATAATATCACAGCGATAGTCTGCGCCTCGCAAAACCGATGTGACAAATTTTCATCAAAGTCTGACATGTAAGGTGCTATCGCTTGGTCGATTTGTCGTGGGATGCCCCAATACCTTGATGCGCAAGCGATCTCGCGGCCGTGGCCTGCCCCGGCGGTCGGGTCTGTTGGGCCGGCGCGCCCGTCCGACACGCCAACAACCCCGCGCGGCGGCTGGCGGTGGGGGAGGGGAGGGGGAAGGGGGTCGGCGTGCCGCCCATCGGGTAGTGCGCCTGACATTCCGGGACTGTAGCGTTATTCAGCCGCCACTGCGGACCTGCTGTCCCTCTCCCCCAATGATGGGTCGGAGAGCCCCACATACCTCCGGGTGGACCCCCTCCCCACCGGTACCTCCGCTCTGTCCTTCCGCTCAGCCGTTTCATCCGCTCGATGTGGACGGCGGGTGTCTACCTTACTTGTGTTTCACTATTTTACATTTCTTGAGTTGCTAATGGTTGGTTGGGTGCCCACCGGCGTAACTAAAGGGGCCCCGTGCTTGGGGAGCCTGGTTAATTTTACTTTAAAATTGCCACTGGTCTATTTTAGGTCGGTGTCTTACAGGCATGTATCGGTGTACGCACTATGTTACATGCAGGAGTGTCAGTCAATATATGAACGGATACAAATGATCAAACCAAGAACTGAATATTAGATGATAGCCTATATGCTGGATCAAATAAAGCGTAACAAGGTGTTATGGTGTGACCCAACAGGGTTTACGGGGCTTTCGGTCATCGCTGGCTGACCGGATAAGCGGGCAGAACCTTTGCTTTTTAAATATGCCGACCTGAAGGTAAAACCACTTACCTTAAAATCATACCAGAATATTTTCAGTTTTTAGTCACCGACTGCACAGAAAACTGCGCGTACTTAAGAGTTCAGCTTTAGGATATATCTACAGAGTAAGCTAATAAAACTTGTGTTTCTACTTTCCGTAGTTGTGAAGTGGCTCAGGGGCGTAGCCAAGGGGGCGGCAGGGACAGCCGCCCCCTCCCTGAGGGCCCGAATGGTCCTCCTGAGGACACGAGCCGCGCGAAGTGTGGCTCGCCCGCACTATGCTCTGTGGCCAAATTTGGCATTTTATACCAGACAGGGCCCTCTTAAGCCCTCTTCAGCACTCTATTCTGTAACAAGCAGGGCCCTCTTTGTGCTCTTTTGAGCCGATTCCGTACTTTTTCTGTAGACAAATCAAGTGATAGACCGAATCGTATTTGGCCCCACCATTGGTTACAACTTTTGCCCCCACCACCAACCTGGAAAAAATCCCTGCGCCTATGCCTAACAGACATCTGACGAGTTCTGGCTGTTGGAAGCTTGCTGTGGGAAATGAAAGCATTTGGAACTTTTATTGGGATGACCTCCGTGTAAATTATCCGAATGGGAATTAATTAAGTTTGATTGCCTTTTTCCATTGCATCGAAACTATATGTATGTGCCTAAGACCGCAGTTCACGATGTGCCTATGTAGACAATAACAGAATTCATCCGATGTTCCCTTCATATGAAACTGTGCGTACTTCAGACCTCTTCTCAGGATATATTTTCATAGCGAATGGCTGAAGAGTTTATTTTCTGGTTCATATGCTTCCGGGAGTGGTTAAGATTTTTTGCTGTGCTGGTATGAATTTGAAATGGGCCATCGATCTGCCAGCAGCTTTACGACGAGTTAGATATAAGCCGAGGTCCAGTTGCTCACGAAATTGTGCGTAAGCACGGTGTTAGGCCTGCTTCTCAGTAAAGAAGGTTTTGGAAGACCAATTTTTCCGCAAATTGAACGCGAATTGTGTGTACCGCGGCGCTTGCTGCCCAGCGGAAATCTTAGAAATCTAGGCCGGTGGAGGCTTAGTAAGCCCCTTCCAAGAGGGACATACCCTTAGCAGAAGTCTTAGCTGCGCGTAGTTTCGTATGCAGCGGAAAATGTGCTATCGATTGGTATGCCTTCACATTCAGTGCATTTTCCCGGAGATCGGCCCATTTTAAAATGCGAAAATATTTCTACTCGCACGGGTAGAAAGGTCTTCGCATCTTAAAATGGGCCGATCTCCGGCAAAATGCACTGAATGTGAAGGCATACCAATCGATAGCGCATTTTCCGCTGCATACGAAACTGTTCGTACTTAAGACTTGTGCTAAGGGAATGTCCCTCTTGGAAGGGGCTTTCTGAATTCGTCACCGATTTCTGCGCTTCTTGTAATGGTTAAAAGATACTGACACGAGGGTATGAATCTGAAATGGGCCGATGACCGGCACGTAGCCCAGAGTAGAATTGGGCATGGCGTGATAGCCAAGATCCGATTACATACGAAACCGTTGGAAGCTAAGGTTTTGTTTCTGATCCTTATTAGATAAGAGCGTTTTTCCTACAAATTTAGCCAAATATCGGGCGTCGCGACGCTTGCCACCTGGCGGAGATCCGGGGAACCTATGCCACTGGAGCCCGCCCGACTCAATCACTAATGATCACGGCGGTGAGACCAGTTTCCGTAAAGTAAAACGCTGTCTTAGCAGAGGTGTCGAAGGTATGAAATCGAAAATGGTACCACTGCATAGCCCAGACAATTGTCTTTCATTACCAGTCGGTTCACTTCATTGTTCGTTCACCCTGCTTTTACTATGCAGCATTCAGTAACCCAGGGTATCAGAATTGATC